>DWNA01000574.1:0-21441 GCA_018249835.1 Heliconius besckei | reverse complement strand
AAAAACAAAACTTCACCTGGTCAACTATACCCTCGAGTGAGGAAAGCACGGTAGGGTGTATTTCGCGTTGCAGCTGCATTATTTTTGAGCAGCGCCACATTGGCAGTGTGGCTTTGATGGGGCCGGCCTCGCCCGCACTGCTGCTCGTACTGGCGCTGGTACTTGCTGAACTACTGGCTCCAGCTGTGCTTGCTGTAGACCCTTCACCTGCTTTCACTCCAGACTGTGACGATAAAAAAAATATATTTTTTAGCTTCACGCTGTAGCATATAGCTGCATGTAGCATGGTAGGCAGGGGAAATAAGCCAACAGAGTGTCTTGGCACTGGGTTTCCTCTGGCCGATATCGCGATTCTAAATAAAAAAAATAACAAGTATACTAACAGTGGCAGCAGTAGAGGTGGCGGGTAGGTGCGCGGCGAGACTCTCCGCACTCTTGTGTCGCTCGCGCTGCTCTATCTTCAGTGTGAGGTACAGCGTGCGGATTGGGAAGTACACTGCTTGCGGGTACAGTCGCCCCACCTGCCCAACGTACATGTTACTCGTTATAAAACAATAATTATAAATAACACCTCATACTATTGTTTACAATAATTTAAGGTGTTCTATAAAGAGTTTATTTACTTGAATATGCTAATTTCAACAATACTAGTATGAATTGAAAAAAATATATATACTAGTTGTACAAATATAGTAATAGTAGTTTGACAAATAAACGCAAAAGCGTTGGATAGATAGTTCATTTGTAAATAAATAAATACGAAAAATATAAAGTTCACTTACATGGCTCAGTAAATTCAGTATGACATTGCCATCATACTGTACAAGGCAGGCCAGCAGTTGCGGGATCCATGGCAGCCATTGTACAGGCGGAACGCCTACTGCGTACTTGTCTAATGCTTCCGCTAGGCTGTTCTTCTCATCGTCAAAACTTAGCATCCAGAGCACCTGGCCAAATATTGATATTTATAAAACATATTGTACACCCAAGACTTAAAAACTGATTACACAAGGTAAGCCAAAACTTTCAAATACATAAATAGTTCTTAAAAAAGGGGGCTGTGTACAACAAAATAAATATATTTTACTTAGAGAGTAGTATTAATTTGTTTTATTTTAACTTTTATCTAACAGAAATATTAGAAAATAACGCGTGTATATTGAACACAAAATAATTAATCACCTTAGCACAGTATTTCCGTGATTTTGATTCGTTTTGATGTCTACAAGCATGTAGGAAGCATGTCATAGCTGACACTCCGACTTGTGTTTGTCGCGGTTCTCTTATGAAGATCTGCTCCAAATAGTCACCCCATAAGGCCCACGCCTTAACCAAAGTGTCATGTAATTGTACTGCTGCAGCAAACGCTTTGTTTGCGTCTTCAGAACGTCCCAACTGAGCTAGAAGCAATCCCTTAAACGCATAAAATTCTGCTGTCATTTCTTTAGTGAAATATTTAAAGTTCGTTGATTCTATCATATCCAATCCTTCTTGTAATTCGTCTTTGCCCTCCGTCCAGGACATTTGTATGTGACATTTCACTTGCTGTCGTATTTTCTGGAAACAATCCACTATAGGGACACTTGGAATAGTATATATTCTGTGTAGAGAATCGAGACAGACTCCCGATAGATTGTGTTTTCTTGCTATCTTCGCAAAGTGTATGATTGCCTGAAATTTTTAAATAAACCAATCACAAATGGTAAGGTAATGCATGTTGTGAACTATGTTTTTCATTCTAACTAATAGCTAGAACCGAAACTTTCTTTTTGTTTTTTAGTTTCACATTTTATTCCTAGTTTGGTAGATAGAGCGAACAGAGCGTCTAAAGTCTACGCATATCTCTTTCGCCTCGTCCACACATTCAAATTCAGTCGTCAAACTCTTTATCCCCTTTGGGGAGCCTTCATATTTTTACGTGACAATTAACAGCATATAAAAAAATATTTAACCTGTGCACTAGCATGAACACCGAGCATGCTGTGGTTGGAGGCGTGGTCAGTCTGCGAGTCGTAGTGCGAGGCGATGAACTGGTAGTGGTGCTGGCGCCACGTGAATATGGCGCCCCAGTGCGACAGCGGATCCGCCACCACGGGCAGGCGGTTGCGCCACGTCTTCACTATGGCCTTCATGTCGTGCAGCGATGTGGGCCGGCTGTGCAGGAGTCCCTGTGTATAGTGAACAATCCGTTGCATTTAATATTGACACTAAATAATGTTTGCTTTTTAAAGTGATAACTTCTTATAGGAGGGTAAGCCACTGCGTTACGTAACGCATCGCTACAGCGTTAGTATGTTTGGTTTTCTTTTCTATACGTATACGGCAGCGGCCGTTCTAGTCTTATTTCGGACAGACGCTTCTTTCTCGTCTCCTCGCACGACTCAGGGTTTAGTGTGCTATAGACATATACTCTTGATAGTGAGTTTATTACCTTTATTGCAAATTTTTACTTTTATAGGATTAAATAATGATAATAATAATGCACATACATAAAACTTAATGTACATATTCAAGAATTGTAACTAAGATTAAAATATATTTTATTTTATATATATTTTATAACAACTGCAAAAAACTATTAATAAATAACTTTTTCTTACTTTATTATTTTGTATTAAAATTGTTTATTGTGTATTAAACACAATAAATAAAATAAAGTAATAACCTAAGGTCTCAAAGAAATTCTCAAAGCAAACAATTTCAAAATAGCTTAGTTAAACTTACGTCGTCCCTAGACGCACGTTTAATAATAGACAGAGAGAGAGAGAGAGGGGAGGGTGTTTAGGGTAGATAGAAGCGTACTCACGGTGTGTATTTGCGCCGCCTCGCTGAGCTCCATGAGCTGCTGGGCGGCGCGCAGCAGCGGCAAGTGCGCGTGCGCCACGAGGCGCGGCAGGCGGCGCCACTCGCGTAGGCACTGCGCCGCCGCCGCCTCCGCGTGCCGCTCCACGCCGCCCAGCTGCTGCTCGCCACCCGCGCAGATGCACAGGTAGCCGCGGTACAGGTTCACTAGCCATGCTGTGTAATAGTAATACACACATATGTATTCATATATGCTATGAACAATAATATAACATTAGTTCATCAAAAGATACAATTTATGTTATATTTCAAAATTATCCATTCTTTACAGAACGGCCTCTATATATGTATATAGACACAGTTTTTTTATTAGTAGTAAATGCAGCTAAGATTATATCTATTTTGCATTTACTTAGGTTAATATTGTTAACTATGGTTACCTAGCTCCTTTGGACAATTGTACTCGACTTCTGCGAGTGCATCCTTCATAGTCGGCCAGTTAGGGTTCCTCCACGAACTCTCTAGTATCAGAAATGGATCCCGAACGCTTCTAGTTAAGCCAAGTTCTAATAGAGAGTCCCATTGATTCAGCTCCTTGGCGCACTTGGTCCAATGCTGAGTCCACAGTGTACACTCCTTGTGCATAGTGTAAGACGACGGATTTGCTGAATATTCTTGTTTTAGTTTAGCCATAGCGACGTCGTACGCGGCCTAATAACATATCAAACAATATTTTATATGTATATGAGATTTTCATATGTACTCTTTAAAAATCAGCAAAATTAAATTTAAGACATATTAAAGTAATATTTTTTACCTGAGCCTGCTCGAAGAAGCCCTGCTGTTCATAAGCAATAGCAACGTTCGTCTCACGATATCGGGCGTGTTTCTGCCACAAACCCGACCACATGTCCTCCTCTTGTAGTAACTCATACATATCACTAAGGGAATCTAATACTTCCTAAAAACAAATTGTAATGTATAATTATTCTATTTAAGAAAATATAAGCCAGTCGAAGCACAGGGGCATAAGCGTGTGACTGTAAGCTTGATAGGTTGTGGGTTCGATTCCCATTCGAGGAAATGAAATATTTAATATTTTCAGTTCTTTGCTCCAGTATCGAGGTAAAGCAAGGTGTTGCGTTCCACCATTCAACTCGCAAGGCCTCCCAAATTCGGTGGAAAGTAGGGAGCAGAATATGTTAACACTAGGCTCCCCCTGCCACATACGAGATATAGCGTGAAGCTGAAAAGATTGGTTAAATAAGCCACTTACAGTCGGTGTAGTTGTATCAACTTCATAATCATATATTTCAAGTGCTTCCCGGTTCGTTCTGTTACCAGCTTGATCGATTGCCATTTGTTCCAAGTTAAGTGTCATACGGTGCCACAAATTGTGGGTCTTACCGAGATATTTCATCATAGGTCTGTTATAAAAACAAAACAAAATTAATTTAACTTATCACATTTTTTTTAGATTATAAAACGGATTTTCGAGATATAAAATGGATTTTCAAATAATATTAAAATGAGGCTTACGGTTTAATAGATACAGGTGGGTTACAACGCGCGAGTGCTTCAATAAACGTGTTAAGCGCGCTGAGAGGTTGATCTCGCTGAATTACGTGAACACCTGATATTATGAACGGCACAATCTCATTTATAATTGTCTGCAAAGTAGTAAAAAAAATACTTTAAACAACAAAACTTATAATTTATATTACATTTTTATATATATCTATGTTAATTTGTTTATAATACCATGACGTATCTTCAGCTACGTTAGCGATAGTTATTACATGTTTATAATCACCGAGGGGACAATTATACTTTATTTTACATTTACAGCAGTTAATCAAGCCTGGCAATTTGTGTTCGTAAAGACCATAGTTTGTGTCTCGAACCCAGTACGCTATTTTATTATTGTTAGTCTATTTGGTAAGTATAAGTGGGTTACCGTGAGCTGTCGCTCGTCGAAGGCGCTCCACAGCGTGGGGAAGAGGCGCAGCCAGGTGTGGTGCGCGAGCGCGTCGTCCATGTGCGCGAGCTGCGCCGCCGCCGCCACCAGCTGCTCCGTGCGCACGCGGCGAGCCAGCTCCAGGAACTCCGATTGTTTTGCTACTATCTGGTTTAGTGTCTTTTGTCTGAAATATATGTACATTGGATATATTATAAAAATCTATTTAAAAATGTAACAAATATTGATACTAAGAAAAATGTATAAAGAAGAGAGTGAGCAAGTCGGGACAAGTCAGGATAGTATCCACAACCGTTGCGTTTACGGTCAAACGTAGCCCCGTTGTGCCAGTGCAGTCTTAAAAAAAATATTATAAATTTTATACGTTTCTTATGTTTTCCAGGGTCTAATTTCACATGTTATAATTTGCATAAAATATTTTAATATTTTACACATTTTTTAAATCATAACTACAACACTGCAATATTACCTGTTGGGTACATTCTTAGTCAAATCGTCTTTAGTGTTCGAACTAGAATCCAAATCCATATCAAGTACATCTTCCTTGTCGGGATCGAGTGAGTCGCTGGCGCTATCTACCGTTTCTTCTTTTACATTGCTAAACATTATAAATGATTTCTTTTCCTCTAGGTCAGCTGTGTTAATAACTGCTGCTATATTGGGAAGCAGGTACTTTGAATTCGACAATCGTATTTGGGTAGCTAAAAATAATAGGGTAAATTTTGAATGTTTTTCCATGTCATAATAAAAAGGAATATTTTATAATATAAAAAAAACTTACTAGATACGCAAGTAACTAGCAGCAACTCCAAACACTGCTTAATCCAGAAATGCTGTCCAATATGTTCCCAATTTTGAGAGCAGATGATATAAAGCAGACGGTCGAATACTCTGCGTCGTACACTACTGTCATACACTTCAAAGAACTTAGCACGGATTGCAGGTTGCGGACAACGCAACCCGGCAAGAAAAGCTGGCTCTAGTTTCATTGATAGTTCAGTCATTTTTAAGTGTTCATCCCTGTTAATATGTTGATTACTATAGTAAATACAAAATATTCATTTATAAAAAAAACAACTAATAATTATTTACTTATTGTACATACCTATACACATAATTGATGAGATCAAGGAAGTGGGCATTCAGTTCAAGGTCATCCGGGAAACGCTTCTCCACGTACTGCATGAGTTTCACTAAAAGTATCGATTTTTCACGTAAAGATGGCGCAGCTCCAGCGGCTGCACCTTTCCATTTCACCCATTCCTCCACCATACGCGTAATCGCTTTCATGACCTAAGAGAGTTAAATATATTAATATTTGTTTGATATACGTATTATTATAGTCGTAAATGTATATTTACTTACTTTTGCGTCATTTGTTTTTTCAATAAGTCCAACAAGTATCGTTCCAATGAAAGTCTTCCTTGTTTCCACCGGCATAACCGATACTCGAGCTTTAAGAAGATCCAGTGCTAAAATCTAAAATAAAAATATCAATAAAATTTTTCGTTTATAATGTAATTAAAATCCTTGTTCCATCTTCTTAAATAACGTGCCTAGTATAACCAACCAATATAGAAAGAGCTTTACCAAAAGATCAGATGTAGCCGAATCAGGGTTAGGAGCGACATGATCTCGAGCCATACGTTGCAGCACACGCATAAGCTGCAATAACAATCTATCCACGTATCCAGGACTTGAAGTACAGCAGGCCTTTAACATCATGAGAGGTCCTAATAGAGCGCTAGCGCTGCTACCAGCGGTGCCTCCACCCGCGGACTTCTCATATGTAGCTAGACCTTCACATGCGTATTTGCTTACACAAGCATACAAAGTTTCTAGCTCCTCGTACTAAAAACAAAAAATTTTTTTTGTTAATTATTAATATTATATTATATATTATGTATATTATGATTTACATTTATTTGGTTACAAAATTATAGACATGTTATATAATTTTGATTGAACTGATATCAGTACTGTTGGCAGTTGTTCTTGAGGTTGTTCCTAGGACAAAAAAACTCAGGGCATGAGATGATGCATAAAACTTAAATAAATAAATAACTATTAAAGAAGAAATTACTTTAGAAGCTTGAGCAGCTCCAGAAGGCTCGGTAGGAAATAGCGCAGTCAGCTTAGCAAGCAGATTGTGCGTCAAGCGCACAATCCTAGCATTTGTGGAGGCTACACAAGCAGCCAGTCCTCGCTGTAACGGTTTAAGAGCTGCGAGAATCTGTTCCCTTCGCAATACACCTAGCAAGAACACCAATAACTCCAGAGCAGTGCACGCGTTTGCACACGCCGCTGCATTCGTATCGGCCGTGGAAAATATCTGAAACATTTAGAAAAAGCGTGTAAAACACATGCGTGTACATTTAGAAACCATCCGCATATTCTCACCACTAAACCATTATCGAGCTACGATGAAATTCTCAACAACGCAGTGCTTTGCCGCATTACCAGAGCGAGGAGTAAATAATCAACTATTCTGTCGCTAGTACAGTCGCTCGCTTGTGCCCCTATGCCACGCCTCTCCTTTATGAATGAAGTATAATATACACTTAATTACTAGTACCTTATCGAGCCACGCCAACTTGGGTTCGCAGAGGTGCGGCCACACGTCGGGCTTGAGCGCGGCGCGCAACAGCAGCACGCAGCGCCGCGACAGCTGCTCGCCGGGGGAGCCCCCCGCGCCGCTCGCACCACCAGCCGCGCCGCCCACGCCGCCTTCGTTCACTTGCAGTATCTAATACGTGCAACAATTATAAACGGATTCATATACTACATAATATTTTAAAAAACTTGTTTTATATATTTACATACATTCTCAGTTGTATATTTTTACACTTTTAACGTTCCTATATAATGCGTAAAATTAAATGCACTCTTGTTTCTTACTTTGAGCAGGTATCATTATTGAAATCACAAGTTCATTTTTAAAAATATATATTGTCAGGAATATTTGGATGTACTATGTACTATGGACGTACTATGTATATGTAGCGGTATTGATAACCATCACTACCATTCCCACTTATATAAAACAAGCGCTCAGTCGTGTACAACCTAATTTGCGAAAATAATGTTGATGTCCAATTTTATAACATTAACTTTTAACAAAATAGGAATCTTCTAAACAAATTGAACAAAAAAATGAAAATAACTAAAAAAGAACACATACCTGGCAAGCGAGTCGTAGCAGCAAGTTGACGACCACGTCGACATGCTGGCGGTCCAGGGGCTTGGCGGCGTCGGGCTCGAGGCGCGACACGCTGGCCTGCGGGCTCGCCCAGCCCGTGTTCAGCGCCTTGCGCGCCTCGTTGCCGCTCTCATCCGACGACACGCGCTTCATCGCGCCGCTTGGAGACGTAGCCACCTGACAAGTAATGAATAATCTATACTATCTTGTCAGATTCATTAATAAAGCTCGTATTTATAAATCGCTCTCAATTCTGAGATCTATTTCGAGATGCTCTTTTTATTCATAGACATGTAATTTATAAATTAAAACAGTATCTCAAGATCGATCGATTATCTCAGACTTGACAGTTGACTTAAATACTTATAGTTTTATTTACATATAAATAACTATTTATATTATAGATTAAACTTACAACACCATCAGATGGTGTATGGTCCCGAATACGTTGTAGGTCCCACTTAAGCGCCACCTCAGCGAGATCAACGGCAAGGCGGCGATGTTCCAGAGATGCAGTCGCAGAGAAGCCTAGTCTTTGCATTGCTGCCACCATGTGCCCCACTAGCGCGTGACGTACTGGGTAGTATACCTGAAAGAAATAATAATAACAACGTTGTTAGTCTCATCCAACAACTCAGTCCAATCAAGTCAGTTTGACCAACCAGTCCATTTTATGGCCCCAATTTACATCTCCACATTATTCATAATTCCTACAAATTCATCGGCAACCATTTCTGAGTACTTATCTTAAATTGGTTACTCTGCATAAGAAATTAAAGTAAAATATTCTTTCTGCTCTAAAAGTTTTACCAATGTTCCTTTGCAAGCTTTTCGTAGGACCACCATATTCTTTAAGTATCTTTTTTATAGTTTGATTGTTTATTGGAAAGAAAAACTTAATATCCAACTTAAATAAAAAAAACATAACAAACATAAAATAAAAATAACTGTATTAGAAACAGTTATTGCATTTTAAATAAACACAATGAAAAAAGTTTTTAAAATTCTTAAAAATGAAAAATATTATGGACACTTGCTTAGGACTTCAAAAAACTCTTATATTTGCATAACAAATATTCATAGTGAGCATAAAAGTCGTAACCTAATCAAATTTATTCCTAATAACTGTGAAGTTATTAGGAATAAATTTGTGAAGTAAAGTATAAAATATATTGTCATAAACTAAATTGCTACACACCTTATAATGTCTAACCACGAGTTGCAATATATGGAAGAGTTGTTGCACAGAGTGTCCATCCTCCACAATGATTTTCTTAGTCCAGTGCGTTAGCATAGTATTGCCATCCTCCATTCGTTGGGGCATCGCGGGCGTGAGTATTTCCAGAGCTGCTCGTACCACCGCCCGAGCTTCAACTGCGTGCGCCTTCAGTAGGCTGTGGAACACTGTATACAAATTTTGTATGTATGTAATCATTTTCTAAATAACAACAAGATTAATTTCTTTCCTTTTCCTGCTCTGGTAAATAGACAAAGCGCGGCGTTGAGTTACACCTCCACTCCCTGTAACTCTCAACAAATAATGTCACGAAAACTAGACGGAATGTCGGGAATACAGTGTCTTAACACTACATTTCCTCTACCTGCCCTGCTATGTGCGGATTACAGCGTGAAGCTGCAACACAAGGGAGCAAACTGGTATAGAATTTGCATGAATGATAATATTAAGACATTTACAGAGTAGATATTTAATTTATTCTGTCAGTTGGACTGGAAGAACGTCTGTCGGACGGATTTAGCACGTTTACAAATTAGTGTGTAAACGTGCTAAATCCGTTTTTTCTCGTCATATACAAGTAAGTACCTTTTTATTCAATTCGAAAGGGCCCAAATATAACACTTTCGAATTTTATGAATACAAGAGACAAAAAAGGTTTTTAAAAAAACGAAGTTTTCTTTTTACTTTTTTGTCTTAAGAATTTGCTTAGTAGGTTGTTAGCAGGTTAGATACTCTATGCCGACGATATGTTATTTAATACATACCTTGAAGAACGATGCGCTTATGAATAGCAAATTTGGCTATAATGTGACTGAGCAATAAGTGGCCATGATATCTGTAACAAAAAAAAATAAGAATATCAGAGAATTATATATTAAAATTAATTCATCCATCCATAATCCATTGGAATCCGTCTGTACCTAGTGGCGGGATCAACATAATTCTTCCCCAGCAGACAAGGCCACGCAAAGGTCATCAACCTCCTCAGCTTGTTGCCCTGTTTCTTGTTGTTGGCGTCGTGGATGTGCGCGGACGCTTGCTCCAACAGTAAGCACGCAAACTGTAGGAGCGAAATGCGCACTGCGTCTGAACACGCGAATGGGTTTTCTGGGTCTATTACCTGGTAATTTTTAAATATTATTACATTTTTAATACATGTATTTGTGTATAAATTTATTCCATGTTTAATTTGAAAATCCTACACGCATGAAAAAAATATATTATAATATTAATATTTTTTTTACATGAAATGTAACGACGAAAAATTATTTATCTCTATATCATTAATATTTTTTGTATTTACTATTTACATTCCTAGCAATATATTTAATTTAAGGAAATAAAACTTACATTATTTATAAATACTGATACAACATTGTCTGGATTATCCTGATATGGTGCAGGCGGACCTCCGACAATCTTTTGTCCCTTTTCAAAGCTGACCGCGAAGCACGGTATAAGTATCATTTGTAATACTTTAGCTTTCAGTTCTTGAGACATGGCGTCACTTGCAAAATGTTCGACGAATCGGAAAAACGCTGAGCGCTTCCATTCCACCGTATAATTTTGCGCTACAGTATTTTCCAGAAAATCGCGCAAAAACTACAAATATAATTTAAGCATAATGGAGAAAATGAAGAAAAGTGATTTAGCGTCTAACTTAATTATATTTCTCTAAATGAAATGTATGTACTTACTTGAAAATCTGGTATAAATCTGTCGCATAAAGCGCGAAGCAATTGAAACAGTAAATCGATATTAGACGGATGGTGACAAAAGAAGCGCAACAGAATCTTCACTATTAATTTTGGTTCCTTCCAATGAGTGCAGTCTACATTGTCCACTTTCTTGTGTACTTCCTGATAACCAAATAAATATGTTGATTAAAAAATTTAAAATATTTCTAATTAGTATCATATTTATATTAATTTTATTTATTTAGTTTTTTCTTCTAGTTTGATACTAAGGACAAACTGTGTCATATGGATTATTACGGATAAGAAGATTTTTTTTTAAATAAATTGAAAAGGGACAAAATTGAAGTATATTTTATATTGTGGATATATACAGTGCAACAATTTATAAAAAAATGTAACCACTTACATGATATTGATCAGTACACCAAATTCTTTTCAGCAATTCAATAAGATCGTGCTGAGTGGACAGCCATTGGTCGTCAAACTTTATTAGGATGGATATAACCCGTATGGCTTGGAACTGCATTTCTGCTTTGTCGGCCTGCGGTACAGTGGCTCCTGCACCACCACTGTTAGCAGCTAATAACTGCATAAGTCGAGGTTTCTTAGCCGTTTGTAATGATTCCCTAAATGCTGACCCAGCTTCTGAATGCTTTACCAAATACACTAGGAAACGACTCCACTGTTGATCTTTTATATTGTTGTCACTCATTATTAGGTCTAACGTTTCCTTCGGGTACCTGTTAAAAAAATATATTATAATATTTATTATTATTTTTTACGCTACATTATTTAAACTGTCTATTGTGTATACATACCTTAAAAGAAATTTAACGAGGGGCTCCCTAAACGGAGATCCAGCTTCTATCATTAACGACTTTTCAGTATGGAATATTAGACGACATAACACGTCAATGAAACGCGGTGATGCAGCGGGTATTTGGTGAAATATACCTATTAATATTATAATTTTTTGTTCGTTTTCCATATTCTTTGATACACTCTGTAGAAAATTGCCTCCTATGAAAAAGGAATAGTTTAAAATAGACATATTTTTAATAGTAACTCCATAACATTTTAAATGTTTTAAAGTAAAATTACTTATCACATACCTCTATTTGTTTGAATAGAATAGTCTAGAAGTTTCTTTAACAGCTGTAGTAGTTGTTCACAGAGCTTCTCGCTAAATGTAGATGGGAATAGCTGGGTTAAATACGAGAGCCGCTTCGCGCCATTCACGCTGAGGTTGCGATGATCACCGAGCGTTAGTAATAAAGGTCTCATTACCGGATGCACCATTTCCATATCAATTTGGAAACCTAATATAAACTTACGCATACATTCGAAGCCCACCTAAAACAGCATGAATGTTAAGTACAAGTGTTAAAAAAATATTTGCAAAAACTAATTAACTATTTTAATGTGTCAAAATGTTAAATCTTTTCCGATAGTTACGATAAATAACAATGATTGTATACCTGTTGCAACTCCTGGTCATTTTTCTCTAAGGACTTATAAAGCACTTGGAATATTTTTTCTCTGCAGGGCTTTTCCTGTATGTAGTGACAAGCAGCGAGAGCGCGAAGGGCGGAGGCGCGCAGAGGTACTAAGTTCACTCCCTTATAACACGGCAACTTGCCCAGCATAGCGTCCTCCGCTTCACATAGAGATAGCAACTCGCGGAAGAACACCTTGTGCTCGTTTATGTTTAAATCTGTAATAAATAATCCTTAAAGAATCATACCAATAAGCTTTATTTAAAAATCTAGTTAGTTAAGTTCTTTAGTACCAAAAAACTAACTTTATTTACAAACTGTAAAAATAATTATCAATACTTAAACAGTAAGTTAAAAAACATATTTAGCAAAGGAATCCTTTGGAAGAATATATACCTATTGTAAATAATCTTGGGTTGAGAGTTGTGCAGAATGTCGTTCCATCCATGAGACCCATCTGCGCATTAGCTGGTTGATGACGAAGTAGATGTTTTTTCGGTGGAATGATGTCAGCCAGTACCTCCCTATGTGGATCCATTACCTCTGTTACTGATTTATTTTGCAATTCGGCAATTAATTTTAATGATTTCATAGCCTAAAATATTTAAATAATTCATTACTTATTCAGAGTATAATTCCAATTAGTATATTTAGGACAGCGAAGGTTTAGTAAATGAAAAATACCTGTTGTCTAACTAGAAGGTGGGGACTGGTCACTTGCAGCACCAGCTCTTGCAAGACATCGTGTAAAGCGCGAGCTTTAGCTGCTGCTATGTCTCCCTCGGGCTCCACGCCTTGCACGCCCGGGCCCGTCACGCAAACACGCACTAAGCGCTCCAAGTTCATAGTAGCCATGTCAATGGCCCCCGATGACACCTCGCCAGTTAGATCCATCATTACAAATAAAACAGCTTTCAAAAACGTAAATACATGTTTATAAACCCATTCGGGTGCCATCTTTTCAAACATAAATTTGACAGCGATACATCCTCCTAGTTTCGCATACCAAGCTCGTTCGTAGCACAATGCCGACATACGTTCCGCCAAGTACTCCATCAAAGGAAGACGGCAAGCGCGCTCCTTGCTACCCAGAACTGTTGCCGCAGTTTCTATCATTAATACTAAAGCCAAGTGGCCTGGTTTGCACAATTCTTTCTCTTCATGTCCCATTACTACCGCAATGGCGTCGACCAACACTAACGCATCGAGACCTTCTTTAGGACCACCTGAACCAGCAAAGGGCCCGGCTTCCTGAGCAATAGCCACCAAAGTATAATGTCGCACAAGTGATATCATAGTTTGTAAAACGTGATGCCGTAGTTCCTTTATCGCAGCAGCTACGAACATCCCTGTTAGGGCAGTACAGTGAGTGTTTCTGACTATGCTATTACTGCATTTATAATACGGACCACTTTGAGGTGGAATTTTTCCTTCTAAGAAACTAGGATGGTTGAATAATTTTTGAAGAGTGGCTTTATCGTCATCTAAGTTGAGGGACGCAGCCAAGTAGCAACGAAGAACTTCCCAGCATTGACGTCTGTAGAACGGATCAGTTGTGCTTGACTTTAGAGCTGCAAACGCGGTTTCTATTACTTTATCTACCTCAAAATCTATAGGCTTGGGTTGATCTTGGAAGTAAGCCTGGACTGCGGGCGGAGGAGCGTCCGTCTCCCGATACTCCAACCTTTGTGGCTCTATCATCATTTTTCTATTTCCTCCACCGAATTTACCTAGGACTCTGAATGCTATCCTTGCAACTTCATTATTTTGCAATGTTCTCCACAGGGCTTGCATAAGGTCGGCTCTTACCGGTTGAATATGTTCGTACAAGAAATCTGGCTGCAAATTATCCACGCAGAGCTCCAAAGTTCGCAATCCTTGTGAAATTAAGGTATGAGATCCGTTAAGTGCCGACACCAACGGATCCATGAGCATCGGTAAATAAGGCAATAGACTGCTAAGTCTAACAGGTACAGTTAGACACAACTCTACAAACAGGTCTTTCATATGCTGTTTGTGAAGACCACTCTGAAGCCGATTTAGACCTTCTAAAAGATTGGGCAGTAGAGGCAAAAACTCCTGGTATAATAAGTCATGACTGCCACCTCCGATTGAGCGAAACAAAGCTCGTAATAACAAGAAATAATTGTATGGCTCTTTAGCCGTCATCGCGTAATCCATAGCTTTGTTAACTATACTGTGTAAGTGTGGTCGAAGCATTTGCTCATTTTCAGTGGGAAACAAACTAACAGAACCGAAAACTAATTTAAACAGTCTCAGATACAAGTTAGATCTTTCTAAATTTGTTCCCATTTCTTCCATACGCTTCAGCAAGTACTCAACAAGTACGGTCGCAAATATTGGTGACGTAGCTGGGTTTGACAAAAAAGTATTGGCAATTATTTGTAATGTGGGATTTTTGTTTATCCTTTCAACCATGTGTGATATTGTTGCCGTGAAGATTTCTTGAAATGTTTGAGGGTTCATCATTGAAAACTGGAGAATACAATACAGTTTAAGAAATATTTAATTAAAATAGTATTTATAAAATTTAAAATTAAAATAGTATATAAACAGGCGTTATAATTTCAATACATACCACGCCACTAAAGTGTTCAAGTACTTCTTTTTCCTCTTTAGAGCGTACATGGGGTTGAGCCGGCGGCTGCGCTGATGCCCTCGGGGCTGATAGAGTATATATATCAAGAGATTGAAGTCCCCATCGTACTAGTCTTATAAAAACTAGTGTCTCTCGAGCACTGAACTGCTTCTGACCAGTTATAGTTGTAGTAGATGTCCCTTCACTATTTGTAGTAGTCTAAAAATATTTATATACAATACATAAGTTTAAGCTATGAAAAAATGTAAAAATCAAAATGATAACCACTAGAGAAGAAATATTGTGACACAATACATTAGGATCTCGTTAATCCACTATTACTACTACCAGAGGGTGCCTGATTGTTGGAATGTTGCAGTCTATCTATGAACCTTTGCCTTAATACAAAGACATGATGACTGCCCCTTGCTTATCGTCCAAGACCCTTTATATTATGGTCATCATGGTAGTAACTCCTGCTATATCTGCTTCCACTGCATTGTAACATTTCCAACTATGGTATTTTTAACTTCTATTATTCACCATCTGCTACATCAACACTCAGCCTAAAGCTTTCATGGACATTTCAGTTTAATGAAATGCCATATTAGTAAGATTTTACTGTATTTTCATCCTTAAATTTTTAATTTATTTTATATTATAATGCAATAAAATAATGTACTAAGCAATGGACTTACTTTACAAGAAGCACAGCCCCATGTAATAGTTTTGACTCCACAAACTAAAGTTTTAACAAGTGTCCTATAGTCACCAACATTAAGATTGCTCATTTGTGATGTAGGAAAACCAATTTTTGATTTTTCTTCACTTTTACTTATACTATCCAAAAAGTCAGAAGTGGGTTTCTCTTCTTCAACTTTAACTTCGACTGTTGAAGTACTGGGTGCAGGTGTCGTGGGCGTACTAGGCGCTAAAGAGTCAGTAGATGGAGTACTACCAGTAATAGCGCCTGCTACTATGGTTGTAGTTGGTGAAGTTGGAGTTGCTTGTTTGCTATATAACAAAACGTAGGTATTATACTTAATGATAAAAAATTTAATTGAAATGGTTGTGGGTGGTATTCCACTTGAGAGAATGAATTATTTTGATTCCCTTACTCTAACAAGACAAGTCGTTCGAAACATTATTCGAGACCTTGGACGAAAAGTGCCATATGTAGGATACAGTGTGAAGCAAAAAAACATATATTACTTACCATTTAGCAATAAGTGCGGGTAATTGCAGTTTTGATATAGTCTTAAACTTGAGCACAAACACTTCTAATATACGCATTAGAAGATGGCGGCCCTGTGGAGCACCGGCCTCGCTATCTGAACGCTGGCGGATACAATCCACCAAATTCAGCAATAACTTGCAAGACATTGTCTGAATACTGAAAGAAATATTGAAATTGATTATACAAATAGGTTTAATTTTTTAAAAAATAATTAAAAACAAGACAATTATAATATTAAACTATAATTAGCTATTGCAACAAGCAATTAACAACTAAAATATTAAATAACCTGGTTGGCAAAGACTCATCATGAACATTTTTAGAGAACAAATGAGCAGCTATGGCTAAATCTGTCAATGGGAGATGCTGTCGAACATGGTGGACGAGGTCAGCGAGGGTGGAATAGGCGAGAGGACGGAGCGACTCGTGCACCGTCCATCCACCACCGAGTAATACTTCTTCATCGAAGAGACGTTCCATATAAGGAACAAATTCTAAAACATGAGGAATATTGATAAGTATTTTTTCTAGCTTTACACTGCATATTCAGAGTGAACTTATTATTAAGATACTGTGTACCCCACTATCTGTCCAATTTTCGAAATATTGTTTGTTGAGTAGTGAAAAGTAACGCCCCAACACCCTTGTCATATTATCAAATTCGAATGGGAATCGAATCCCCATAATTCAAACTTTATTATTTATATAATCTTCCACCATATAGTACATATATAATACTTATAGTATTTTAGCGTCACGCTTGTATCCCACACACAATAGTATAGGCAGAAGAACCTAGAGTTAAGATACTCCGTTCACCACTAACCATCGAATTCTAGAGGTATGACATACTCCATTCCCATTATCTTAATACTAGATTTCCAGGTTCCCTCTGCCAACCGTGCGATGTGTGCCATACAGTGTGAAACTAAAAAAAACTTACTTAGCCTCAAATCTGTAGCTAGAATGTGTCGTGTAGCTATAACTAATTCCTTCCTTAGATGCGCCACTTCGGGTGGGCAGAGAGTCAGAAGACCTATAATACCTTTCACCATTAAATTGGCATGATTGGCAATGGTGTCTTGATAAATTCTAATAATATATGCCAAGAAAGCCAATGTTTTTATTTGCGCTCCCATAAAGTCAACAAACACTTCTTTGTTAAAAGTTGTAGATTGCCTACAAAATGAAAGGAAAAACTTAAATATTTTTTTTATTGACATTAAATTATTTTAATGTGTTGTAAATAATATTTAATGTACTTTGCATACAAATATTTTTTTTTAAATATAGCAGAAATTAAGTCCTGCAATTCCTGCATACAAATCAGCAAATATGATGATTATAGGTTCAAATGAGTTATTTTAATTTGTCAGGTTTGATAGGACTACTGTTGAATTTGTCACTCAATATCCCGTGTCTTAAATTCAGTTGGAGAGCAGAGAATGGAGCTTCTTAACTTAACTTAACTGCTACATAAACATACCAATACATACCAGGTGAATTATTTTTTTAAGATTTCAATTATATTAATTATTTTTAATTACATAAACTTTTTAAAACATTTTGAATGAATAATATTCCATATAATTCTAAAGATTCAGAAAGAAAACAGTAAAATTTAATACCTATGAGTTGTGGCTGGTTGTAAAGTTATAGTTTCCATAATCAGTGGAATGAAGTTGCTAACTTCTTGATGTACATTTTGTTTATACAGTTGATACATGAGTACTACTATAATTGGCAGTTCTTGGATAACTTTTAAAGACAGCACTGATCTTGGGATAAGATTATACTGAAAAGGAAATTGCTTTTTTACAAGATATTTCTATTTTAAAATAAAGTGTATATTTTATATGCAATTACAATTTGACATGACACAATTTGATTGACATAATCATGACTGGAGATTACTTTCAGATTATGAATGTTTTTATTACATACATGGTATGGTTAAAAGTGTGGTGTAGAATTCCATAATTCATCTTATGTCTAAAATCCATACAGAAAGCAAATCTAAAATCTACATGCCAAAGCCAGAGCATAAATAAACATTTGTAATGTCAAAAGTTTTATTCCAAGTTTATAGTTATAGAAGTTGTAATAATAATATTGTCAGCTTAGAGTGTAAACTTGCTAATAAATAGCCTAGTATGTGAATTATTAGATTAAAAAGATGTGGTTAAAAAAAATTAGTATACTATATGTATCATTAGAAGGTTTCTAGAGTTTCAATATTTTTCTCACACTTTCTAGTATATGACATAAAATAACGATCAATTTTACTTTTACTTTGAATGGTATAAAAATGTACATAACAAAAAAAACAAACAATGGTTTTAACAGGTTTACACTGTGAGCTGATAGTATGTTAATATAGTATATATAAATATATCCTTACTGTAACAACACTTCCATCTAAAAGTTTTTTTTCTGTATGTATAGGAGTAGTTGTGTATGTTTCTTGAAGAAGTTGATCAATATTAACTTCAGATAGGTCCTTTACACGGATTGTTGGTTTTGGCTCAAATATCTTAGGCAAATGATTAGGTAAATCAGAATATATAGCTTTTACCCACTGTAAGAACTTGTGAATCTGTAAATACAAAAAAGGGGTACTTATTGAAGTAGTTGACAATGTATACATTATTTAAGATAAAAACTAACAATAATAGGTACTTGTAAAGCGGTTGGGGAGCAGTTGGTCAGTGTCTGAGGTCGGGCTGATCTCCGCCTAGTTGAATTATTTTATTTCAATTATTTTCATTTTCCTGCTCTGGTATACACAGCACAACCTTGCGTCTATCATTGCATAGAAAGTGGAAAATAATGTTAGATCACTAGGTTCTCTCTGTCTCTGTCTGTAATAAGCATGAAGCTGTTTTTTTATAACATACTTACATCAACTTCTGTTGTATAAGCTGGTCTATATTGCTTATGGAGTTCCATAAATATTTTTAAGCAAACCAGTACATTTTCTTCATTTTCAATTTCCATCAACTTTAGCATCAATATGAGAATACTTTTAACATAGGGTCTCAATGTTTCACTTATAGGTAACCGATGTATCATTTCAAGAATTAATTTTCTAACTTGCTGGATATTATATTCTGCTATGAAATGGGGTTCACCTTCTTGTAGTATTTTTAAAAATATTTTGAGTGAATGGTCTAAGAACTGAGGATATTGTGGCGAACTCAATATTACCTAAAAAAAAAATTATATATACAAACAAAATTTTGCATCCTAAGTTTACTAATAAATGTATTCAGCATGTCAATATTTCTATGAAATATATATTATATTCACTACACAATAACAAAATGAAAGCAATAGGTACCTCAAAATTTTCACTTAGTTCCTGTGCAGCTTTTAATTTTATTTCATCTTTAGCTCCAGGATCAGCTAACATTGTGACATAGCTGCGATACGTATTCATTTGTGTATGCGGGTCCCCAGGACCCCCGGCCATTGCAGCTATCATCATGTGTTATAATGTACCAAGTTGCAGATTACCCGGTATAATTAATAAGTGAATAAAAATATAACACGAGATCACATTTCGATACAATATCGTTAAAACCCTTCTTTAACGTTCATAAATTATTATAAAATCAATTACATATTATTAAGACAATGTGCTTTAACATTAAATTAATATATATATTATAGAGGGTACCACGAAAATAAATTTATTAGTAGCCGAGAACTCACAAAAGTCGGAAAACGCGAAATAGCGAAATACAACACACAGTTCAGTAAGAATTAGGGGTGCCCGATGATCATCGATGTTAGCAGACAAAATATCGATATTTTAACATCGATATTGCATTAAATAAAACATCGTAACATCGATGTCAGTAGGACCATATTATTGAAATTTGGTCGCGTACACGTCATAATACAATACAACAACATAAAATAAACACGTGAACATTCACGTGTTTATTTTAATTTAAAAAGAAATAGCGTAAGCAAAAAAAAATGTACTACTTTACATCCCTAGTAAAAATATACTAAGAAAATAGAAACAAATGTGTCAATTGTCAATCCGCAAGTCAAAAATGCAACCTACAGAACCACAGAACACATTTACTTGCACAGAACACTCAACATATATACCCAAAAGTTGATGTGAGTAGCGGTACAGACTACAGAGACATGTCACAGTGTATCACAGACTAAAATTTTTGTCACTTACACTACACTGCACTACAATATTAATTGTTTTCTGCACTGTATGCAGTTTCCTAAAATTGTTATTTTTATCAAAAATATGTCATTTTTAAAACCAGCAGCCTGAAATTTTGCTGTGAGACACAAAAATCCTTGTCATTAAAGCCCTCGTAACTACTGTGAAAATCCTCCTAAGTTGTATGGGTTGCCGAAAATTCTGAATAAGACTGTACTGACTGTACCTCCAGTAGTTAGCCAAAGACCTTTTGTTACTGTCTGCGGCTACATCGTCCTCTTAGCTATTTATGTTAAATTACATATAGTAAGCAGCTTTTTCTTAACATTACACAATTTTTTAAACGTATTTTTTTCTATTATATAATATTTAACTGCTATTTTGATATAGAATTTTAATTTTTATTTTTACTTGATCTACTAATGACTTAATTTATTATAAAAAATAATTACCTAGGATATACTTATATTTTAATCTTTAATCCTTATAACCCTCATTGAACAAAAATTATATGCACAGTACCGTCTAAGGTACCATGCTGACGCTATTGTTATTTATTTTTGGTCCTCCGCCTTTTTTGAGTTATAGTTTGATTTTCAGTCAACGCTTTATTTCAGGTATTTTATGATTAAGAATTATTTTAATTATAACTTACTATAGAAATTATTAATTAAGGAACTTGTGCGTTTTGGAGAACTACCATGTAGCTG
The DNA here is from genome assembly GCA_018249835.1 of Heliconius besckei. Lineage (NCBI taxonomy): Eukaryota > Metazoa > Arthropoda > Insecta > Lepidoptera > Nymphalidae > Heliconius > Heliconius besckei. Next base: position 294 of record DWNA01000574.1, on the reverse strand, counting down.
ATTACTACTATACGGCACCGTACTATTATTGTAGAATATATAAGTATATTTTTGTAGAACCCTTAGGTATAATTATGTGTTCTGTGATTGTACGGTATACATACATTATCAGCATATTTTTCAATAAAGCATAATATATTTTTTGGTATATATATATATATATGTATAGTTGACCTGCTAGTCAGTTAATTACCTGAAAATTAACCAAACAACATAATAATTTCAATTTTAAAATATTTTGTCTATGGAGAGGTGAACATTTTTTTACAATGAATTTGATAGACTAAAAACCAA
>DWNA01000573.1:0-21443 GCA_018249835.1 Heliconius besckei | reverse complement strand
AAACAAATTGTTAGGCAACATAGCGACAAAGAGACGGGCACTGTGGTGTCGTTAGGTGATAAGTAATGCAAGAAAGAGACAGCAACACTGCACTGTGACATAGGTTCGTTGTTAGCAATTCGGGGAATTTTTTTTTTTTTAGTTTCGACGCATCGACAAATCGACGCGCGGGGTCTGGCACACTCCCGTGGTTCTAGCGCATTCGTTGGTTCTGGCGCGTGCGCCAGAACCAACGAATCCCAACTACTAATATAGAAGATAGATTATATTATCGAGGCCTGGCTCCTCGGGGCAGGAGAATGCGGCTGGTTGTTATTTCCATTCAAAGAAATGTAATATTTAATATTTTCATTTCATCGCTTTGGTAACGAGTGATGAAAGCGCGGTGTTAAGTACCGCCATTATGTTCTCAGATTTCCTGTTATATGCATAAAGCATGAAGCTAAAATAATAAGAATACAAAACTAATCTAAGTTTTGTTTTCATTTATGTTAGTTAAAAGCTTAGTCTTATTTTTGTTGGTGTAAAAGAGTCATATAATAAATTCGTTTTAGATATTTTTGAATTTTGTAATTTAAATTGATTAATTATATAATCGACTTAATTAAATAAAATTACATCCATTTTATACCTAATCAGTTGAAAATAAATAAAGTTTATTTTTATACCGATAAATAATAATAATTAATTTAATATACCTACACTCATCCATATTTGCTTATAATTATATCGAATAGAATAGACCTTTATTTCACTTGTTCGCGATGCCATCGGCTTACCTGGTCAATGTTTATTTAAATCAACTCTAACATGTTTTACATAAACGTACTTGTGTTGTGTAAAATGTAAATTATTATTCAACTGCGGCGATTAAACAATTGCCTGTCTCTAATAAGTCTTGTCTGACACGCATATAAACTTACTTATTTTTTTTTTTCAACATGAAGAATGTGATCTTGTCTCTCAGAAATTGCAAGCACTACGTGGCTGCTTAAAAGGATGTCGATGGCGGCAAAGGCGTCCTTGTAGAAATCGAATCACGGCTTGTGGCAGTAGATCGGGCTAGGAATTTACTAAGCTTCACGCTTTCTCCCTAGCAAAGTGGGTAGCCAGAGAGAACGAAGGGTTAAATGCTATGATCCTTGCATACCTCTTTCGCTTTGTCAAGCCTTGACGGGGGACTCTCGTACTCCTTACGTGACCTTCCTCCAGTATTATTGATACTATGTTTTCGAAGATCAACCGAGGTCCCATCTACCTGTTTTACCGCTTACTTTTCTTTCACAAATCTCTTTTTCCGACCTTTCAGCACTGTGTTATTTGACAATTTAAAAGTTCCGATTTCAGTTCTGCGTTAAAATTAATTATACATTAATACAGGGATATGGCCGTTAATTCGAGAATGGATTATCGGTATGGTATTATACCTTTCATTATGAACCACTACAATATGTTGTTCTAAATTTCACGTAATAAAACAAGTAAAAGTGGGGAAAAGAAGTGTCTCAGTGAGAATGGAGTGTCTTAACACTAGGTTCCACATTTAGTCTGTCTAAAATAATAGTTAGTTCAAAAAGCTAAAAACTTTGGAGGTATTAATTTAAGTTTAACTATAATTAAACCGCTATGAATTGATACAAATATGCTTATATTGATAATAAATATTTCTGAGTGGCGCTATATACTGTTTTCCACATAAAAATAAACTATGAATAAAAGCTTAATTTAAATTACGCATTGTATGAACATTAAATATGTAACCGGTTATTAACATTTATAAAAACAAAAACAATATATTGAAGAGAAGACAAAATAAAACGACATCTTTTAAGTAATTGTTGACTCATAAGAGGCTACGTGAGAAAGATATACGAGATGCTCTATAAGGCAATGACCACATTATAGCTGTCCTTTAAATCTGTACTCTATATCAATAGTGTTAAGGCTTAATTTCGAATAGTAAATAAGTCAAAGGTTTCGATTTCACAGAGGATCATGCTAAAATACCACCGTGTTACGTTACGCGATCGGTCTCGATACGTTTTTTTTTGAGGTTTTTGAATGTATTTACAGTATTAAGTTAAACTTAATATTTATTTAACAATTAAATTGAACTTTATTTTTACTTTACACCTTAACTTTACATTTGCCTTATCTTAATATAAAGCTTATTTATTATAGGTACTTTCACTTGGAATAAATTATTTATAATTCTAAATTTGCTTAAATTTAAAACTTAATTTAGTTTTATTTATTAAATATTATAATATATTAGTGGAGTTCCGCCACTCAACAACATCTAGAAAGTTAGGCGGTGCATAGGGAACCTAGGCTCTCCATACAAGGTTCCCTCAGCCTATCCTGCTATAAACAACGTGGAGCTAAAAAAAACTAATTATTAATATACTCAACTATTCCACAGTAACAGAAAAGCCAGCTCCAGCAAAGACTGGTCCACATGGCGTCCAAGTTGTGAACACTGGGCCGGACCACTCCTTCGTGCTGGATGAAGAGTCCCTCGAGGAGTTGCTGCTCCAAGATGACATTAAGGACAGATCAGCGGTTGTCATATCAGTCGCGGGGGCGTTTAGGAAAGGGAAATCTTTCCTCTTGGACTTCTTCCTCCGGTATATGCATCAGAAGGTCAGTTATATTGAGTTATGACTCACATCCGGGTGGCATCATACCGACAGTGTAGCTTGCATTTACCTATTTTGTAATTACAAATTCTTGAAACAATGACAATATATTAATAAAATGTGATACGCACTTTTTACCGACCTGAACCAGGTATGATTAAAGTTTCCTACTGTTAAGACACTTTGTTCCCGTTCAAACGCTTCCGTTTCCCAATTTCCGACGAATTCTGGAGGCATTGAGCATTGAGTGACTCAACACTCAATACTTCTACAGTTTGCTTCGTTAAGAGAGCAAGTAAATGAACATATTAAATATTTAATTTCCTCGTGCGGAAATTGAACCCATAACCTGTGTTATAACTTTTGCAGTACGGCGCGGGCGGCGGAGGCGGCGAATGGCTGGGCAGCGAGGAGGACCCGCTGGTCGGGTTCAGTTGGCGCGGCGGATCTGAACGGGACACCACCGGCATACTCATGTGGTCTGAGATCTTTAAAGCCACACTTGAGGATGGTGAAAAGGTATTTGTTTTGGTACTCTAGTGCATAGTGCAGTAAAATATCAGGAGTTATTTTGCGTATTTATATTCTATTGAAGAACATTGTTTTTATAATAGATTGTCTTGTCTACCCTACAGTATGTGGGTGAATGAGTGTTGGTATGAAACATCATTGCAGCTATTTAATTGGCTCAGTAAACATGTCTTTGATTTTAACTAAAAATATTTTATAAATAATCTGGATTATCTGATAACGTTTGATGCGCCTTTTTAAACAGAATTTGTGTAAATTATAATTTCATTCGAAAGAATGTCTGTGTATTGTAAATATTTTGCTGGTTTTCTGAAAGAAACATAATTCAAAAAGGGACAAAAATTAAACAATTTTTAGTTCTTTTTTTCTACATTGTTAAATGTAGCATATGAGATTACAATAAATACAAAAAAATATTATAAACAGACAATATATTATATTCTTTGCATTTTTCAAGACTTACTTATTTACCAGAACTATGAAATGGAAATAATTCATACCCCCCAAATGGGAACCGAACCCGCAACCTGCGCGCTTATAGTCAGTAGTATGAAAATGTCATATGTATGATTATATTTCCAGGTAGCAATAATCTTGTTGGACACTCAAGGCGCGTTCGACAGCGAGTCCACAGTGCGCGACTGCGCCACAGTGTTCGCACTCTCCACTATGCTGTCATCTGTTCAAATATATAATCTGTCGCAGAATATACAGGAGGACGATTTACAGCATTTACAGGTACAACGCTGGTTATAAATAAATTAGTTTTTTTGTTTGTCAGGGTGCCTCCACCCGATTTCTTTTTTCTCTCAGCATTAAACATTAGACCTAACACCTAAACACTAATTCCGCTGTCATCAACCTTTTCTTACATGTTCTCTGCAAGGCTTTTTACGTGACCTTCCTCTAGTCTCATCGATACTGTTTTCTCGAAAGTCAATCGGGTTCTCGTACGTACACGTAACGTACACCAAAAACATTTCCTTTTTTAAGCTTAAGCTACACAACAGGGTAGGCAGAGGAAACCTGGCAACCTAGTGTTAAGATACTCCGTTTACATTAAGACACTTCTGTTCCGCAGGCATTGGGTGTATATGTGCATTGCCGCGTTTTGTTTGATTAACCAGAGCAAGCAAATGAAACATATTACATATTTTATTTCGCCGAGTGGAAAACGAACGCACAACAATGGCGTTTACAGTTACACCCTTGTACCACCGGGTCACTACTTCCTCTAAATAAACATTGTATTGAATTTGAATTTGTCTTAACTGTAATAGACATAGTTTGGTCAATGGACAATTATAGAGAAACGTGCGTTATACACAAAATATGACCAAATAGCAGCTACATAGAACACACGTTTAAGCTCGTCATACAAACATAAACATTTTAAAACTATTTTTCTCTTATTAAAATAACAATATAATGATTAAAATAATTAACACGATAACAACAGCTGTTCACAGAGTACGGACGTCTAGCGTTAGAGGACGGGGGGCGGACGCCGTTCCAGAGACTACAGTTCGTTGTACGGGACTGGAGTTTTCCTTATGAGGCACCGTACGGAGCTCAGGGCGGACAGACCATCTTGCAGAGAAGATTAAAGGTGTGGTTTATAGTTTGATACATAAAAACAATGTGCGTTGAACTTTAAAATAAAAAATCCTTTAAAATATGTTTATCCTATATATTCCTCTATATATTCATATTTAAAAGGCTTTTTCTAATCCACGATTTAAATGACATTGTATGTAAGTGATTGCTAGTTTAGGTGAAGTTAAGAAGAATGAATTAATAATTTAAACGACGATTAGTGTTATTAGATTTTTTTTTAATTACAAAATGCACTTTCTAGTATTGCTATGTATTATTTTGATTCTGAAAACAACAATTTTATGCATATTTTAAGATATTGTTGATTTGTTTATACATGACGATGTTGATGTGAGTCGCCAGTTTTTTTGCTCCAATAAAAAAAATTGTTTTCATAAGTGTCGATTATAAACGCACATAAAATACGTAATAATAATTAATTTTTCTCCTTTCATGTATATTTTAAGTTAGTTTTGCAACATTTCCATCCATGGATGTCTTCATTCATAAGAGTGTCTGAAAATGTCTTTTGTCTTGTATAAGGTATCAGACAAACAACACCCCGAGCTACAGTCCCTCCGTAAGCACATAACATCGTGTTTCGCGGAGATAGCATGTTTCTTGATGCCGCATCCTGGACTACGTGTTGCTACTAGTCCTGATTTTGATGGACGACTTACTGGTAAAAAAATATTATATATTTAAATAAACATTACATTGTGACCGTCGCGACGCAATGGGAGTCCCCACGAATGATTGAGACTTTATATTGTTCCTTTCATCGCTCTGGTGAAGATGCGTAGCGTTCAGTTGCGCCACTCTCGGATGACATGATATGTTTCGAAAAATTCGAAATCGAACCCAGAACCTGCCACGTTTAGTCGCACGCCTGTGACCCTGACCCACTAAATCTTGTATTGTGGTACCATTAATATTAATTAAATAACCATTTCTTTCAGATATCGAGCCGGATTTTAAACGCGCTCTTCAACAGCTAGTGCCAATGTTGTTAGCGCCGCACAACTTGGTGCCCAAACAGATAAACGGCCAGAGGGTCCGAGCTAAGGACCTTTTGTTTTACTTCAAGAGCTATATGAATATATATCATGGGAACGAACTTCCGGAACCGAAGAGTATGTTGGTGGTAAGTGGATTATATGTATCTGTACGAATTACTCGATCGAAATGATAAATTATTTTTTGTTTGCTTTGTGTGTGTCCCCTCCCCCCAAATATCGAAATATCTAGATTATGTATTATATCACATTACCAATTGCTATTTTAGGCCAGTCGTGGCACAAGGGCACAAGCGTGCGACTGTAAACGCTATAGATTCAGGGTTCCATTCCTACTTGGTGGACATGAAATATTTATCCTCGCTCTAGCAGCGAGGTAAAGCGTGGCATAAGTTACGCCACTAAACACGCAATGCCTCAAGAATTCGGCGGAAAGTGGATAACGCAAGTGTCCTAACACTTGGTTTCCAGGTTTCCTCGGAATACCATTTTATGTGCGGATCATTCTAGCTAAAATAAAAGATAACTATAATTTTATAATGCTTGCAGGCCACAGCAGAAGCGAACAACCTGACAGCAGTAGCCGAGGCCCGCGAGGTGTACACGACGTTGATGGAAGAGGTGTGCGGGGGCGCGCGGCCCTACTTGCAAACCACACTCCTGGAGGCGGAGCACGCGAGGGTCAAGGACAAGGCGCTGCTGGCATTCAGGGCCAAGAGGAAGATGGGCGGCGATGATTTTAGCAAGGCGTATTGTGATCAGCTTTTATTGGTAATTTCTTGTAGTTTTTCTAAAATGTAAATTTGAAATTTTCTACAACTTGTCAGGAGTTCTGTTTGGGTGTTTTTTTTTTCTTTTAAAGTTTAAAGTCCAAATCATAAACTTTATTGCCCAAAAGAGAGATAAGTATCATATATAAATGATGAAATAAAGTAATAGCGGATAAATTGATTTAATTACGAGGTCACATGACTTTTCAATATTTTTTTCTAACCTACACCGCTATGATTATAGCGGTGTAGGTTAGAAATGTATTCGATGATTTTTGTACAAATGTTTTGAATGTAAAAAAAACATACCCATTCAAAGATAATATTCCGTTAATATTAAAAAAGTCCGTCAGAGGCCGTCGTGGCGCAATGGCACAAGAGTGTGACTGTAAAGGCGATGGTTGAATGAAATTAATTATTTAACATTTTAACTTCCTTCCTACAAAGCGCCACCTTGAGCTATTGACTCTCAAAAATTCAAAAATGCATGAGGAACCGTGTGGTTTGTCAACACTAGGTTCCCTCCACATACTTTATTATATGCGGAATTCAGCAGGAAACTAAAATAAAATAAATAACTAAAAATAATACCATTTTATATCCAGGACCTAGAAGAGCAGTTCAATCAATTCCGAGCCCACAACGAGAGTAAGAACATATTCAAAGCGGCCCGCACGCCGTCCGTTCTGTTTGCCGCTGCCCTAATGTTCTACGTACTGAGCGGAATCCTGGGGCTCGTGGGCCTATACCCGTTGGCCAATCTATGCAACTTGACTATGGGGCTGGCTTTACTTACGTTGGCATTTTGGGCATATATTAGGTATATATTATCTTTTGTTTATATTAATTATGGGTTTGAGGCTCTGGTAAAACAGCGCAGTGGTTGAGTTTAACCACTCAAGAATGAAATGAAGTTAATGTTTGACGATGTTGCTATCATGGATTTTATTAATTAATACTTATTATTTATTAACTTAAGCAAAAATATATTAATATTATTTTCTCATTTCAGATACAGCGGTGAAATGAGAGAAGTGGGAATCATGATAGATGAATCGGCTAATTGGTTATGGGACAATGTAAGTCTTACTTTTAAATTAAGTTTTTTTTTCTATTTTTTTTTCATATGTCTAAAATAAGGAAAACAAAAATAGTCATGTTTTTATTCTTTGATAGGTAAGTAAGTCTTACTTAGCAGTAATCCATCAGAAAAGCTGACTTTAAATTAAAATTCTAAATTAAATAAAAAATTCAAAAATTAATTTAAAATGAGAAGAAAACATAAACATCCACAGTTTCTTAATATTTGGTTCATACAGAAAAAATATTCGAAACTACCTGTTAATCTGTACTCCAAATGAAATCTTCTTAGACCACCTACCATCGCATTGTAGGTGATCCATCGAAGGAGGTTTCAAACTAAATTAAATATATGCTATAATATGAGATATCCAGATAACATTTAAAAAACAAATAAAAATATATATTATACTCGAAATATATTTTTTCTAGGTAATGAAACCAGTATACCAAGCTGGATTAGAGAAGGGCATGGAGCACGCGGCTGCGGCGGCGGCGGAGCGTGCATTAGGACCGTCGACGCCCACGCCCAACGCCAATGGGAAACACAAACACTTGTGATGTCCAAAACCACGCCCACGGGCCAGGCCACAACCCCAGCTACGCACCAGACCACAAACCAAGTCACACGCCAGGCCGCAACACAAGTCATGCGCCAGGTCACAGTCCAGGTCTTGCACCAGGCCACAACCCAAGTCTTGCGCCAGGCCACAACCAGACCCTACGCTTCATACCACAAGCTGTATACTACGTAACTGTAAACATAGTTCCATGTTCGCAGTTAGCTAGTATAGAGATACAACAAAATATAACATTGTCAATACTATGGGCATTATTTGTGTGAATTTTGACAATTGTTTTTTTTTTTCAAATTTATATGCAGTTTCATAGTTCCTTTGATAAGGGAAATTTTAAATAAAAATAATGAAGGAATTGTATATAATTTCCGAGAGGAAATTATCTATTCCTTGTCTATGAATAGGAATATCAAATTTATTATGGAACTCCATAAATGATTATTAATTTTAATAAGTCTGTAACAATGCAAAAAAATATTATTTTAACAGCTAGTCAATTGATTACTTATTTTGACAATAAATATTAACTTTTCATTAAAAGGAGAGCCTATTATGAGTGAAAAATAAAAAATCAATAATCACTGTATAGGCATAAGTGAATGTGGAAATTTAAATTTGTTTTTTTAACATACCATCGGTTGTGACACAAAATGGATGGGATATAAAAGATGTATTTAACTGTAAATATTCACAGGGTCATAGATTCAATATGGAAGGTTCGGTTTAATAGGTTTAGCGATTTAACAATATTTCAATATATTGTTTAAAATGATATCTTTTATAGAAGCAATAATATTGAAGAATTTTGGTGGAATTGTCTCCTATATTTGGTCAAAATGTTGAGGCCGTCAGGGTCTGGCTGTAATAGCGATGGTTGTAGGTTCAATCACATAGGTTAATGAATATATTTTAATTGTTTTCGTTTCTTCGCTCTAGTAGACACATCGCGACGTGGAGTTCCGCCTCTCAGTGCGCAATGTCTTAAAAGTTGAATGGAGAGTGGAATGGAGTTCCTCAACACTATTTTCTCTCTGCCTATTCTGCTGTATTCGGGATACAGCGTGAAGCTGCTGGTTAAAGTGTGCGTGGTAACATTTTGAGTTAGACTCTAGCATATAGAAAAAAGTTGGTTTTCAGAAATTTTATGGTAAAGGAATGTTGATGGTGGAGGACGCTCCCTGTACAGTTATAGACAAAATATATTGTTAGTTATAGTTTATATATTATTTATAGGTTAATTAAGTATTCTTGGTTAATCCAACTGGTTTTTTTTAATTGAAAAGATATTTTTGATTATATTAGAAAAATTGCTTAGAATCATTGCCTTGCTCTCTCTTAAAGACAATTACAAATACTTTTTAAAGCCTAAAATATTATTTTTATCAACATTTCAGCTTAAACCATTTGGATTAATATAGTAATACTGCTAAGATTAAATCTTTGTGTAACAAACAAACATACAAAATCATGAGCGACGTCTAAACTGTTAAAAAAAACGTGGATGTTTTTTTAAAAACTTGCACAAACTTATACTAAAATCATGTTTTAACAGAATCAATGTAAATCAATCACTTGTTGTGTTGCACCCTATGTTGAAGTACTTAAGACTCATTTTGGTGTAAAATTATGTAAATAATTAGTTATTTTGAACATGTCGTGTGTCTTTTTATCTTTTTAGCCCTTATTGTGCCAATATTGAGTCGGATTTCCATCCTCTTTGAATTATATTGTTGTAAATTTTTCAAAGTTTATTTCACTGTTCCATAAGTTGATATTTTTTGTTCTGTTGCCTAATGTTTTCTCGTCTCGATATACGGTTTTATAACTTTTCTTTTCACATCAAATTATTTAAGATATTATGTTATTTCAATAAAGGACATTGGATTTTTGACAACTTTTTTTTTAAATGCTTGACTTTTAATCTTTCCTATGATAGCTGTACGTTTATTGTTGTCGATTTGGTTTATTCGGCATATTTTTATAATACCTAACATAGTGCCAAAAAAATGATGGGTTATTTTGGTTTAACTCATAAATAAATTTTAGTTTAGACAACTTATTACAAATAACTGACGTCAAGCGTTTTGTTTTGAATATCAACTTTGAAATGTAAATAGTTTTAATTCAATCATCTAAGTTTCCATCGTTTTTTAATTTTAAACTTATGTTGTCTGTAATATATTATTTAATTGCTCAAAATAACAATTTAGTTTTTTAACAAATTAAAGTTAAACTAACTTTAATGAATAATTAATATTTTTATAGTTATCAAAAATAATATTAAACATCTCATGTTAGTTAAATTAAATATACACACTAAATCATAGGTCAAATGCATTTTCCTTTTTTATTTTATTTCCTTGTTGTTATCTGTGGTAGTTTATTTGTTTGTATAATAAAAAAACAGATGTCAATTTTATGTGTTCAATTGTAACAATGATTTCTCTTTAACTATTAAAGCTTTTTACCGATTTTATGAATTTGAATAAATATAGTCAAAATTATGTATTGTTTGTTATTTGAAGTTACATGTGGAGCGCAGTGTCTTCTTGACACTAGGTTCCTTTATATGTGGAATAAAGCATACAACAAAAAAAAAAGAAATAAAATATAATTCATTTATAGTTTATAAAATCTTTGTATAAAAATGTAAATTGGCCAAACGTAATTTCATTCTGATAATCATATATTTAGCTTTCATTCGATTTATCAAATGAGCATGTAGGGAACTACAGTTTTATTCCCTAAATATTAACTGACTAAGACATTAGTCAGTAAAGCCTATTAAGACTGTGCCTAAGTTATAAAAATTCTTTAATAAAAATATAATTGAACAAAATGCTTATAGGTAAAAATAAATAAAAATTGCAACTGTTTAACCTATTAATAAGAATAGTGATTAATCGCGTATATTTAGTATTGTTCATTTTTGGAAAACCGATGATTCGAACACTGCACTAGTCCGTAGTCATGCAAAAAAATATATACGCGATAAATCTAGTTAAATAGTCTCATTTAAACTGTGTAATAATCGTAAAAATGGAAAATCTTACTATAAATAAAAATTTCACTAACAATAAAAAATACTTTTGAAATCGCTCATTTAGTGCAATATGTAAATATACTCTCCGCTTACGTGAAACTCTTTTGAGTGAAATGGATTTCTTCTGAAGCGTTGCAAGAGTTGGTGCTTGACTATACCAATAATGGGTTCATGGCTGTAAATATTCTACATGTCAATTCAGTCCGTTCATTCGTGTCTTTTGTCATCTCAAGAGAATTTGTTTTCCTTTTGTCACCGAACTTGGTTATCCTATGGTAGTTTTTTCGCTTCTATAGCCTCAAGTCCAATCTTTAATAAATTAACTTCACCCACTTTGTTGGTAAAAAGCTTCATCACCTATAAAATATGAAATTAATTAAAAGCCATATCTTTATAATTAGTGCAGTTAAGTACTTGTGTACGACTGAATGTAATTGATTGGGTTAAATTTCATTTTGGGAAATTTATATTTATAAATAAGTATATTCTCATTTCGCTGATCTGACGGAGTGTGGGAGTGGGATAAGGTGTGATATTACAATTCTATTTTTCTGTAAAAAAAATCTGCTTCACGCTACATCTATCATATTATACTATTAACCTAGTGCTAAGACACTCCGCTCCTCACTATCTGCCGATTTCTGGATACAAATAAAATAAATATTTCATTTGGGATCTGGCTTCATTAAGTCATTACATAATAATATATCAATTACATAATAAGATAATAATATATCTGTATGTATTTTGAAAATTGATATTTAATTTTTAATTTTTGCTTTCTCATTTATTTTATAAGATTAATACAACTAGCCCTATTTGCCTTTACAGCGACACCGGGAGGTTAGGGAAGAGGGTACCTTGGATGTCTTCACCAGAGTGGCCTTGTACTCGCAACGATTGCGCTTACGATCAGGAATTGATCCGCTGCGCCCAGATGGCCTCAGTAAATAAGCGCTATTCTAAAATGTATTGAATGGATATAATAGTTATACTTACTCTTTGAGCATTGTTGTCCAATATTTGAGCTAGGGCCGCCAAATTACCAGAGATCCTGTATAAACAAAAATATTTTTTAAAATCATATTTAAAATTAAATGTTTGTTGTATTCTATTTATATTATTATTTATTTCATTCGACAAAAAAAATGTAATTGGAAAAAGCGTGTAAGTAGGTAGATTAAAAGAAATATATATATATATATATATATAAAAAAAGTAACAATATTTTAAGGTTCTTTTTTTTTTCAAATCTTTAATTTTTGTTTTTTTTGCCTAGTTTACAGATATTTCTTGAGTGAGGAACGAACCCACTACCAGGCTATGGTAAAATCATTATGTTAGTGCTAAATGAAAATAACGAACCTGGAATATACCCATAATATGAGTAAAATGAAACAAGAAATAGCCATAACGTTAGCCAGCATGGTCACAGAGTGCAAGCCGAAGACATTAGTGATGGACGCCAGCGCCCACCCCACCAGCGCGCCCATAGCCAGCACGAGCGCCGTGCCCAGGCGACGGAATACATTCTTGCTGTCATTACGCACTTTGTACTCTTCGTATTGTTCAGTCAGTTCCTAAATTAATATTATTTAAAAAATATTTTTAAGAACCAGTCAAGCGTTTTTGACTTAAGCTATATGCGTGTTTATCGAGCTACTTCGAAATTCTTATATGCTTGTTACAACTTATATTATTAGCATCTCAGAAGGGATTTTAAGGGGGAAAAGGGAAAAACCCATTTTAAGAAATTACTGTTACCGAAGAATGATTAATTGACAAAAGAGAATTCATTCAATTCTATCTATTAAAAACATATTAATACGAGTATCTTCAATGTGATTGTCACACACTATAGGAAAACTCTATAGTGATTTAACGTAAGTAATTTAAAAAGCGTTTTTTTTAATGGCATACAAAAAATAAAAAAACAGGTACATCAATTAGTTTATCGCTGTACGTCGCACTAAACTCTTTGCCCCCCATTTTCTTTTTGGAACTGAATGCGAGTAGGGCTTTGTCCTTCGCGCGGACGTGCTCGTTGAGCAATGCGTCGGGGGAGAGGTAGGACCGCGCACCTCCTGCCGCCTCCTCCATCAACTTCTCGTATACATCCTTGGCTTCCGCAACTGCGGATAAATTGTTTGCTTCTGCTGTTGCCTAAAAGTTAGAATATAATCTATATCTAGATATGACACTATAGAATTATGATATAAAATAATAATCTATTATTTTATAGTTTTAAGCTTCATGCCGTATCCCGTTCATAGCAGGGTAGGCCGATGGTACCTGAAAACTTAAAGTTACTTAACACTTCGTTACCATTAAGACACTTCCGTTGTTCCATTTTAACAGTAACAAATTGGTATCTCAATGTCGTCTTAATCATATTTGGAGCCCGTGTCGCCCTGCCCTGTGGTGTGTATGGATGTATCCGGAGGCCGCGTTGGTTGATGCATAAATAAAAAAAAAACAAAAAACGACCTGCACGCTTTTTCCCATACAGCAACCCTGCTGTATGACAGACAGAGTAAATATTACGTTATTTGACACTCCCTTTCTGTCTCTCCGCCCGATACGGGACTCAACGCCGTAAACCAGTGATAGGTACATTACCTGTAAAATAGTTTTGGGTTCCGGTAGAGTGGATCCATTGAAGACATTCAAATAAGATTTAAAATATAGTATTATGTCCTTCGCCTTAACTTTGTGGCCCCCAATTTTTTTAATTACTAAGTTTTCAGGCTCTGCCAACATCGTTATGAATTCTTTTAAGTTCTTTTGAAAATCGTCACTTATGTCTGAAAATTACAAAATGTTGTTATGATTATTCTCAGATTTTAGGGATGGGACATTTAAAAAATATGTTATATAATAAAAATGTGTAAAATATGTGATATAATAAAAAATGTATTAACGCCGAGCTTTTGCTTTGAAGCCAGGGCGGACAAATGAAAATATTAATTAATTGGGACGAAACGAAAAACAGAGTGTCTTAACACATAAAAAGTGAAAATAAAATAAGTAAAACTTCACCATTTAGGCTTCCCTTGAAGTTAGGATTGGTTGCGACGGTAAGCCCAGGGTGTGGCATCAGGAAGCAGGCAATCTCTTCAAAGCAGCTTACTATATGTTTCCTTAGAGATTGTAGTTCTGGATGCTGATCTTCCTTTATCTGTTAAATAAATTAATGTGTTGCAATATAAAAAAGCTATTGTGTAATTATTTTTCTTTTTAGTTCATTTTTAAGGTTCCGTACCTCAAATGAATTTATCTCGAGATTGAATTGAAATATTCATCTGAAATTAATATCAAGTACCTACGGTCCTTCAGAGCACACAAAACTAAGCTTCTAAGTCTTTATTGAGTTTATGCATCATTTTTCCTGCTTTTTATATAATTTGCCGCGTAATCAAAACCTATACTTATATGTCCTACGGCCTATTACTTTGGGGCAGTGCCGCTGACATAGATACCATTTTTGTGCTCCAAAAACGGGCGGTCCGAGCAGTCTATACAATGGGTCCACGGGAGTCACTAAGGAATAAATTCAAAGACTTTAACATCCTCACACTACACTCCCAATATATTTACGACAACTTAGTATATGTGCATTAAAATATTGATAAATTTAATAAAAACAGTGACCTCCATCAACATAATTTAAGAAATAAAAATAAGCTTGCTGTGCCCTTCTCTAGGCTCTTATGGAGGAGGATATAAGGGCACAGCAAGTCTCACTCACTCATTCGTAGGTCAAAGTATACACTTTTATAACAAACTTCCAAACGACTCTACCAAAAATCATATTACTCTGTTAAAGATTATGTTCGCGATAAAGATGTTTGGAAATGAGTTGCTCTATTTCTAAGTTGAAATTGTTAATTGTAATTTGTAACAAATACTGGCAGTTAAAAAGGTATCTTCTCATGAGCTCAACCATTTGAACGGGCTTTTTTCAAGTCAAAATTGCACATTTTTCTTGGTTATTTTGTTTTGCATTTTTTTCTACTTTTATGACATGTCCAAGTAAATGTTAAGCATTTTTATGGAATAAAGATATTTTGACATTGACTTTGACTTTATAGAATGCTTCCTATGGACCTAAAGTTCCATAGGAAGCAAGGAAGGAAGGAAGAAGCGTTATACATAACTAGGGGAACAAACTGGACCTCAAATTTGACTCGATGCACTCGCAAAATCTCAGTAGTGTTCACATGTTGTGCGAAACGAAAAATGATTTTTTGAACTTTTAGGAATTTTTTCACCTAAAACCATCTACGTGGTCACAGTTTATGTATATTTCATACTCAAATCTTTTGATTGTTTTAAAATAGAAACTTCATGTTTATCTATACTATTTTCAGCTTGATACCTCCACGTAATCTGGAGATAAATGGTCTTAACAGACAGACAGTAAAGTGATCGTATAGATCCTATAAATTCCGTTTTTACTTTTTAATGTACGGAACCCTAAAAATAAATAATCTTACACCAAGTCGTTTCTCGAGTAACTGTTTCCCACCCAACGCGCCGTAAGGATGATCGTAAGGGAAGTTCCAATCGCGCACCAAGAACTGCAGTCTCTGGAACGGTTTGCCTGCGCTGCCCTCTAAGACCAGCCTCCCGTAATCTGTAAACAACTAATTTCCAGCTATTTTAGTATCAAAATAAAAATATACGCTGCAGTGCAGATTTCGGTGGAAAGTGGGGAACAGAGTGTCTTAACACTAGGTTTCCTCTGCCTACCCTGCCATGTGCGGGATACAGCGTGAAGCTGAAAAGATATATATTTCAGAAATATAAGAAACCTCATTTTTGTTTATGTAGCATTATAAGACTCGAATGAGAACTTGTGTAGTAGTGTGTCATTGCCCTGTTAGATATCGTATTATATGTACTTTTCTTTTCAGCTTCTTTTCTAAAGAAACTAGTATCAAGACTCTGATTCCTTTCTCTCAATAGCAAACCAACATATAAACGAGGCGTTTAAATTTTGTCCCATATTTTCATTTCGTAAAAAAGTAAACCATGTATACTGAAGGGCAGTTCCCCTGGTCATGATCCGTCCCACCATGGCCTCATATATCTTCATATTTTTTCAGCTTCTCACTGTATCCCGTTCGACATCCAGAGCAAAGGAATGAAAATATTAAGTATTTTATTCCCGCAAGTGGGAATCAAACCCACAACTTATCGGGATATCTCTTCAAAGTATACATTATTCTGAAACATCCTTACCTGTAGGTGTTGTAGATCATCTTCTTCAATGTTGGACGACAAATTGTAAATTTGGACCGACGAAAGCATCGTGGACATCGCGAACACCGTCGCGTTGTCCTTAACAGTGGAGTTGCTGTCGAACGTTCCTTGCGTGTCCATCAGAAATATGACTACCTGGAAATTTATTTGGTTAAAGGGTACCAAGGGAGCATTTTTTCAGCTTCACGCTGTATCCTATATATAGCAGGTTAGGCTAAGGTAACCTAGTGTTAAGACACTCCGTTCCCCATCGTCAGCCGAATTTTTGAGTCACTGCGTGTCAAGTGGCGAAACTCAACGCCACGCTATTAATAAATAATAATTCAATCCCCCGAGTGCGAATCGAACCCGCAGCCGTCGCTTTATAGTTGCACGCTGCGCGATAATAGCCTTACCATTTAGTTTCTGTCAAAAATTATAAAATAGACTTTTGGATTCACTTATATTTTTGCTAAAACAGGGTGTGTTCTAATAACATAGTATATCACGTTCACTGTGGGATCTATTTTTGAAAACTTGCCGCTGGTGCAATTGTGGTCTTTTTCGGCCTCATGTTTATATACCTATATTTAACAGAACGCGTCAAGTTTATGAGTCCGATTACGACGTGATATCAAGTAGAACTAGAATCTTACGCAAATTCTCTATTGCTCCAGATAATTATATGAATGTACCTCTTCCCCGCTGTCTAAAGTTGCAATAAAAGGCTGCGACCACAACAGCAGTCCTGTGGTGTTGCGCTCGGAGCCGCCGCGCCAGCTGAACCCTTTCAGAGGCTCATCTTTCTTCCCGAGCCAGTCGTCGGTGCTGGGATTTCTTAAATTATACTGTAAACATAAATAAGCAGGGATTAATAAAATATATTTTGATTATCATATATTATTACAAATATATTTTGTTCAAGAGATATAGATTAGTGGAGAAATAAGGAAATAGGCTGTTGATAAAATAATTAAAAATAGATATAGGATCTATATTTAAATTTTATATAGCACTATAATAATTAGATAATTTTATTGCTTCTAACATTATGATTATATTTTATGTGGCTATAAAAAGTAGTTTTAATGGAAGTTAAATAAAAAAAAGTAAACATTATAAGAAAATTTATACAAACCCGTTGATGCATGAAACGCAAGAAAAAGTTCAGTATAAACGATTTGCCTTTTCTAAAAGCCCCCGCGATGGTGATAACCACCGCTGGCTTGTCCTTGACAGCTTTATTAAGGAATAGTTCTTCCATTCCTGCCTCGTTTAAAGAGAACGTGTGGTCCTCATTGGGCGTCAGCACCTGAACACCTCTACCGAATGTCGGGTCTGCCATGGTTACTATAATTATACAAAATATGTGTGAAATTATTTATTTAACTGTAAAGTTATGCCATCATGGGGCACTGCATCAGACTGTATACGCGAACGACGTGCGTGTCGTTTCAATTCCCATTTGGGGATATATTTTTTTCATATCCTCGCTTTGGTAACATGACAAAAGGCGACGTCGAATTCTTCCACTTACCTACACATAAATTGGACGATGCATGGAGAACGAGCTGCCTAAACACTAGGCACCTCTCTCTGCCATGATACATGCAGGAGTTTTTTTATATTGAATTGCGTCTGCGGTCTACGGTGGTGCACGCTTGCCTAGTAAGTACCTGTTGACTCTATTTTAGAAAACAGGGATTCAGCGTTAAGCTACAAAAACTGTATTTCTTTTTGGTAATTTTGTTCACCTGTATTATACAGTGATATTTTATAGTGTTAAGACACTTCGCACACACACAATTTTTTTTATAAATTAATTTATTTTATATAAAACATATAATAAAGACTAAATTTAGATTGACAAAACGCTAACGAGAAAAACCAAACCTTGATACAATATCTTACGACAAGTACTTTATAGAGGCGGCCTCCACTCGATGACTAATATTATACGTTTTACACTGTTTACTATTTTAGTTGATTTGAAAATGTTTATTATAACTAGTTGTACGATCATTTTGTATAAAAATATATTTCATATAAAAAAACATCAGTACTTTGTATGTTTGATTCTTAGATCGTTACTCATAAAAGGTTGTTTCTTTACGCTGCTGTTTCCCGCATATAGCAGGATAGGCAGAGGGTTTCTACGGTGCTAAGACATTCCGTCAGCCTTGCAACGCGAAAATTCTGAGACATTGCATGTTGGGTTGTGGTTAGTGGCGGAACTAAACGCTGCGCTTTGTCTTGTTACCAGAGGGAGGAAATGAAAATATAAAATATTATAAATAAGGAATTACCAGTATTACAACCCATATTATTTATAGATTACCTTTATCCCAGTAAATGACAAGGCAAAACGACTTATCAATTTATATTGAATCCATATTCTCATTTTCCTCCATATGTAATTCTAATAAAAGTGAGCGTTAATTAATGATTATATTTTTACAGTTTCACGCTTTTCCCCCTATATCCCGCATATAGAAAGACTAGGTGCCCACCTAGTATTAAGACCCTAGGAAGTCCGTTTCCCAAACACCGCCCAATTGTGAGAACTCAGCGTTTATCATGTTATTATGTGATTTTTCTTTGTAATTTAAAGCATTAAATCATTGTCTTCTCTACTTTCTATTTTGTGATAACATGCCCGTGGTGGCTAGAAACACGATTTAATTACTTATAATATAATATGTAATGATTTTTTGAATCGAGTTTAAGCTTTTGCATCATAACATTGTTTCAATTTTATTGTATTTCCTATATTAATTCTTAATTTCTCCACAAAAAAATACTATTCTTTTAATATATACTTCTTTACCACCTTTGCGTATATTTAGGGTTCCATGCCTCTTAAAGCAAAAAGGAACCTTTATAAGTCTGTCTGTGAAGAGCCTTTATCTCAACGCTTGGAGATATCGAGAGATATCGTATTTCTACATTGACTTTAAAAAAATAATAATTAATATCGCAAAAAACGCGTTATTCGAAACTATAAAGGGAATCAAAATTAATAGAGTAGGTACTTTTATTAATAGACAAAAAATACAGAATATTTACATAAATGGTAGCCTATGTGTTCTTCTGATGTATTATAAGCTTTATTACTGTAAATCCGTTCAGTATTTTTCGCGTAAAAGTGTGTTTACACTATCCATTGTTACAAACTTTCACATTTATAAGTTTCAAAGGAAAAGATAGCTTCTGAAAATACCTACTAATTGATATTATTATAACTTTTAATTTAATGCAAGAAATTAATGCAATTTACAAACATTCACATTTTAATTATACGCTTATGTGTTGAAGCAAAAGGTTCCAAGCACTTACCTATAGAATATATCTAGAAGTAGGCCACAATATTCATAACACTTGCAAAATAACTAAAATTAAGAAAGGTTTATTTAATTTGTTTAGGTAAAAATGTAGATTTATTAGAACAGGACCAGTTCGGTCGCACCTCAGTGATGTTATGCGATTCAGGACCGAAGGCGAACAGAATGATGTCATCGTCAGAGTCGAAGCATACAAGTATAATATATCATTGTACCTCGACATCGTAAAATAATATATAAACTTCAAATCGTTTTTTTTAGTTTCACGCTGTATCACGCACACAGCGGGGTAGGCACAGGGAATCTAGTGTTAAGACTACGAATTATGAATAAACTATAACATATGGTTGCTTGGGAAATAACTGCCGCAAGCAGAGGTAGAGACGAGGTAGAATATTTCGAATGGCCATCATTTTAAATATTCTATTCCGGTTCCGGTTGACTAAGGGAATAGACGATGAAATGCGGGTTCTGCCTTATGTTTTAAAGAAAAATATTATGTAATAGAAGGTATAATAATAAATTATTATGATGTTTATTCTAACTCTTCACCTGTTAAATGATGATTTTAATCATATTAAGTATATACAGAAAACTATGTATCGATGAAATCATCTTTATTTTCCAAATGAAATGAAGTTATGATATTTCGAATTTAAAACGAATGAATTATCTAATTAAATAAATGTTTACAAATATCAATCTACCGTGGTATTCATTATTCATTTCCTTAATATAATGGAGGGTGACCATTTAAATAAGATTTCTTGCATTACACTGTATACTTCTTAGAAAATATGCAGTTTTGCACCCTTTCTGGTCATCCCACATATTTTATCTTACGGGAAAATTTATGCATAATTAAATAAAAATTTCCTCCAGTCTATAATTAATACACGTTACAATACAAAAATGATATTTTATGTGGTTATCGTTATTGTATACTTCGGGAACATTCTTATTTTTATCAAATTCGATGTAATTTTTTTTTTAATATGGGTTAATTCTTGCAGTTCTCTATTTTACCCCAGTTCAGTTAGAAAGGAGTTCTGTTAGAAGGTTGTCAATTATTTTTCGACTGTATTTAGTTTATGTTTGTTAACTCAGAACTTTTAACTGGGTGAACCTATTTTGATGTTTTTTTTTTATTTGAAGGCTAATGATTCCCGTGTTCCCATTTTAATTGGTCCACTTCCGACAACAGTATTCTTGGGTAAATCATATAAGTCTTAAATTTGTATTAGATATGTGCGCGACAAAATATGGACAAAATATCACAAATTGAAGAAGTCGATTTTTTTTGTTAAAAATTATAATAAGAATATACTTTTATTAAATTAGTGAATCAATTTTACATTTTTAAATATAAATTATTATAAAAAAGATACATTTAAAAATATAAAAAAAAAACCACTCTTCCGAGGGCGGGACAATGGTCCAAGCCATCGGTGGCTAGGGCTCCAGAGAGAGGAACCTCCGCACAATACGTGCCGTCAGTAGTTGGGATTCGTTGGTTCTGGCGCAGGCGCCAGAACCAACAAATGCGCTAGAACCACGGGAGTGTGCCAGACCCCGCGAGCCGACTTGTCGATGCGTCAAAACTAA
>DWNA01000572.1:0-21481 GCA_018249835.1 Heliconius besckei | reverse complement strand
CTAATAAATAATTAAGGAGATGTCACTGATTCGAAATGACCTAGCCTACGAGTGGTATAGTATGACCGACGCGAACGGGCAGATGACTTTGATGATTTTGTAAATTTTTATATATTTTCGAATTACTATTATTTTATATGTAATTATTTGCTGCTTATAATTAATTTATCACAGTTCAAATATCGTAATTTTAATCATTTGGGATTTTATTTAATATTGTTCGCACAAATTAATAATTATTTAATATAGAAAAATGTTTAGTACGCGCGCACGGCAAGCTTTAGGTACTTTTTCTAATCTTAAGAATTTCCTTTAGTTACTTTAACTTCTTTTATTTGTTCCTTTCGGTTACTCAGATATTTTTTCTAGTAATAAATCTCCACTTATTATTATTTTTTAACTTATTATAATTATGTAGGCTTATATTCACGCGGGCGTAGCCGCGTCCGGGCCCACTAGTCGTTTATATAATAATTAAAATAATGCCACATCCAAGATACATTGAGCTCTTAGCATTAAATCTAGATGGTTGAACATAAGAGAGCTAGTACGGGACCCTCTTCCGGCGTTACTCTCGCTAGAACAACTGTTTGTTTGTCTGAGATGACGGAACTCATGTATCATTTGTATGTAAGAACATCATAAATAATAAATGTATAATATATACAAATATTTATGTGAGTATATATATATTTTAGATTCCGAAAGAACATAAAAGAATATATAAGAAAAGCCAGAGAGAACGAAACACCGAATGCATTTTAAGTACATTATAACCATCTTTTAGCTTTATGTTGCATCTTGCAAATAACAGGGTAAGCAGAGGGAATTTGGGACCTAATGTTAAAAAACTACATTAAGATAGTACTCTTCTCTACTTTCCGCTGAATTCTGGAGGCATTTCGCGTTGAATGATAATACATCTACAGCTCGGCAAGAATGAGGAGTGGAAGTGTCTTGTTGAAAACGAAGTGTCTTATCTAGGTTCTCAGGTTCCCTTTGCACTTAGTTCTATTGCCCATAGGTGCAGGATATAGCGTAAGGTAAAACAATAAATAACTGAATCTATTTTTATATTACAAAGCTGAAGAAGATTTCGTTTGATTTAACGCTTTAACTTCAGCAATTAGTGGTTAGAATTGAAAAATTATAAGATTATAAGCTAATTATTATAATATAAATAATTATTATTTATAGGTTATGTACAAAAATCTTACAAAAAACCTGTTTGTTTTGTTGTTGTATTACATGTGTTCATTATATATTGTTGTTATAAAATATATAATATGAAAACCAAATCTTAACAAAATGAGGCGTCCTTCAATATGGCGACCGCTGCCTATCTCCAATATGCATTACATATTTTATTTCGGCTTTTCA
Source organism: Heliconius besckei (assembly GCA_018249835.1). Lineage (NCBI taxonomy): Eukaryota > Metazoa > Arthropoda > Insecta > Lepidoptera > Nymphalidae > Heliconius > Heliconius besckei. Next base: position 20,101 of record DWNA01000572.1, on the reverse strand, counting down.
TATTTCCATCTCACGTCGCTTATTGCTACGCCAATGTTAGAATAAGTACTAGATACGCTTGCAGAATATTTTTTAAGCGACTTAAGATTATAAATATATTGAATTTGATATTCTTCCGTTACACAGACATCAGATCTACACGGCGCAGAACGCTGAAATTTGGCATGTATGTTCATTGTGTGGGAATGTGGGAAAGCATTAAGGAATGATCACGCGAAATTCCGCGAAATTCAAGGAAGAGGAAAAAACAGGATTATATTTTTTATACCAATTATTTCTTTCTCCACTATCTACCTTAAAATATATATTAAGTAATATATGTCTTTTGTAAATTAGGTAGTTCAATTTAAAACTATTATTATTTACTACTATAGGTAATAATAAGTCAAGAATGTTATATTCCACTTTATAATCTTTATTTTTTTATAGTTATCTCGCATTTAGCAGGAAAGTTTCGGCACAACTTCAAATTCCATATAAAATTTAAATTATTATCCGTTTCGTTTCTATATATCCGCGTCTATCTCTAAGTATATAGATTGTTTTTGTTTAGCCCCGGGCGTACAGGTAATAGGTAGGCGGGTTCGCGTTATACTACAACGGACATCTCATTTTGGGGAATATGGTAATAGCATATTTTAAATATATTTTTACCTACCTACCTATCTTAGTATATTTTTTTAGTTTCACTCTGTATCCCGAATATAGCAATACTGGCGGAACTCTACGCTGTGCTTTGTCTTATAATCACAGCAAGGAAATAAAATATAGTTTATTACTCCGAATGTAAATAGAACACACTAATAATTATAACTGTAATACAAATACTTCCTCACTTCCTCGGTCTGGTTGAATGAACCAAAGCATTGGCATACTTTGACCACCTTCATTATTCATAAGACATAGAACATAGAGGAAAGTAGAGAACGAAGTAGGGTTGATTTTTATATTATAAAAAGAATATATAATTTTTATGACCTATTTAAATAAATAATACATATAGCCCATAAATTATGAATTACACAAAAATAAATAAATGGGAACCAAATTTATTATATTTTTGACAAAAAAATAAATAAAAATACACACTATCATTATTCAAGTCGGTTAAAACATATTACTATAGCATTCTGTCATTTAGATCAGCAACATGGATATGCCATTAAGAATATTATTTGAGGCAATACACTTAAACTATTTTCACTTAACATATTTCGTTGGGAACGTATGGACTGGAGTCTGGACGGGCTCTCACGAGATATTGGTGCCGCATATTGTTTTCGAAATAGAAGTTTAGTAAAGCATTTAAATCATATGCTTAAAAGCAATTCTTGATAAATTACACAAAAGTGCCAATAAGATTAGGAAAATAAATCTACAAACTTAAACATTAAGTTAATAGTGTATAGTGTGTAGTGTAAAAGTTAATATACATAAGAAAATAGTGTTTTAATATGTGTGTTTGGATGAAACCGGCCAAGTGCGAATCGGACTACCAAACGATGAGTTCTGTACCATTATGTATAAACGGTAAAAAAGGCATATTGTTGTGTGGGAGCCCCCTTGAATATTTATTTTATTCTATTTTATTTGGTATTTGTTGCTATAACGGTAATAGAAATAAAACGGTAGTAAAAATTTCAACTGTCTTAGTTATGGTTCATGAGATACAGCCTGAGGACAGACATACAGACAGCGAAATCTTAGTAAAAGGGTCCCTTTGAATACGGAGCTCTAAAAGAGGAAAGAGCTTTATCGCTGATTTTTTTAATATATCACACGAAGGAAAATGCCCTAAAACCTCAGCTTACTGCTAAAAAATTACAAATTATTTGGTATATTCACTTCGATAAGAGTCTTCTTCGAGTGTAAATTGTTTGTTTATAAATTACAATCAATAAAAACGGCATCTCAAGATCGCTCTCAAAACCGATTGCAAAATTGAGAACGGTCAATAAATATAAGCTATAATTTACAATAGTCATAAAACACATTCAAATAAGTTTAATTATTATGTATAGTAATTAAAGTAAATTATAGTCTTCATCACTTACTAAACTGACATGTCAGTCAAATACAGAGGTGTAGTTTAATATTTTAAAGTGTTCAGACATGTATTATCTGTTTCGCTAAGCGCATATTTCACGTAGCCGTCGCCGCCGCGCCGTTTGTATACTTATTCTGGTTACCAAAAAATAAGGACAAGGTTATTTCGTCAATTCATTATTTTTTATATATTCAGGTTGGAGAGATCTTCTTATCTGTTTGTTAAAAACTTTTTATTTCTACTTTACTTTTTTCCACTTTCAATCCAACTTTTTGTACAGAACACATTAATAAGAGCAATGTAATTAGTGTAAGCTCGATATGTTTACTAGTGGGAAGTCCAAGGTTCTATCAAATATTTTCCAATTCCATCATCAGACTAGCTTGATAGTACCATAATATTCTGTTTTTTTTAATATGGAATAGGCTTGCGTTTGACCGCATCAAGTCGGGTGAGCGTTGATGCGATCTACCGTGGTGCACGCTTGCCTAGAAGATACCTATTATTGCAGGTCTCATATGATAAAACAATTAGAAGTGCGTGTAATTCAAATTTTTGGATGGATTTTGTTACTTAGTTACAGATCGATCTAATAAAATCATGTTAAAAATATAATACAAAATTAAATGATCGCTCTCCAGAATAGGTACATTAGTCCGTCCGGTCGTTTGCATCATTTTGATTGAGATTTACAATCGCAGTCCACGGGGGCGTACAGTAACAATGTTGCAGAATGCCACTTCGGTAATTAACTGCTTCTACGAGTACACTGTCTGTTTGCTAAATAAATATGATTAAATGCTTTATGTTATATAGAATCTATTAGAGGCAGTGTGCCAGTGTCTTACTCTGCACGTGATGGTTGTGGGTTCGATTCCCATTTCGTGGAATTAGTAAATTTTAATCATTTTCTGTTTTCGTCTCAGAAAAGCTAATGCGCTGTTTTTTTTACGCTGTATCCCGAACATAAAAGGGTAGGTGGTGGGAACCTGGGAACCTAATGTTAAGATACTCTGTTCCCACTGGCGGAACTCAACGATCTGAGAGTGCTAAGCTAGGGAAACTAAGTTATACATTTTTAATTATTATCATATTCATATTTATAAGAAAGTTTTCTCTTATAATATCACAAAAAACCTTAAAATATTGGCCTTAATCCAAAATATGATTTAGTACAATGTTAGAAAATATTGTAAAACGCTGATATTTTTGCTGGTTTAATTATATTGGAGCGGTGAGGCCGCGTCACCATGCACCGAGTACAGGAGCTACGAAGAAAATGTTTCTAATATTTTACTATCTAGTATATTATCTTCATTGTATACTAATATTGTAAAGCTATAGAGTGTGTTTGAACGCGCTTATTTCAGGAAGTTAAACTTAACTTAACTTACTTCACTAACTTAACTACTACTTCCTTAGCGGGCTAGTCAGAGAGAACGGAGCGCCAAACGTTCGTAATTTTTCGCCTCGTCCACTGTCATCAACCTCATCATACATACCCCCTCCAGGGGGTCCTCATGCCTTTTATGTAACCTTCCTCCATTATCCTTGATGCTGTGTTTTCGAAGGTCAACCGTTTCCCAACCAATTTCCCAAGCCAAATAAAATGATTATTTGAACTTAGCTATTTTGAAATTTGCACCAGTCTAATTCTCAATCTCAAATATCTGTAGTAAATTTCGAAAGATTCTATATATTTTGATTCAAGACTATATCGTAAAAAAAATACCAACGTACTAAAATTGAGCAATAAGTATACCGTAGTGTTAATTTTCTTAATAATTCCAAGTATTGACCAAATGTTATCCATTATTTTAGTAACTTCAAGTAACCATTTAGTAGATTGGGCGATGTCATGCAACAACTGTCACGTAGTTGTACGTCGACAGATTCTTTGGCAATATGAGGACCGGGTTAAATGACTGCATTTCAAGAATTACATTTAAATATTTATTTTAAGGAAAAAATATTTTTATTAAGAAGTCTAAGGCGGTCAAGTCTAAGGCCGCCTTGGCACAGTGTCACAGTGTCTGATTGTATGCACGGTGTTTGTGGGTTTGATTCCCACAGAGGGAAATGAGTTATTGTCTGTTAGTCGCTCCGTTCTCTATTTTAAATCTAGAGTAACACTTTAGTGGATTACGTAACTTAACCGGTATTAAGCAATACGGTTATTCCATCCAAAAAATACATAAACACTAGATCGAAATGGTAGAGCAAAATATTTTATTTTAATTCTCTTATTAAACTGTCAGTTTTGACAGTAAATAAGGAAAGTATAAAGAAAGGCAATCTGGCGAGTGGCGATAATGAATTAGCTCATATGATTGATGCGCACCCGACGTCGTTCGCTAATAGGGAAGCCGGTTTACGCTGCATTTATTAATTTTAGGAATGTATAACTCAACGTGATGGTCGTGGGTTCATATACTAGATTTTTTCATATTCTATATTCGTGATGTATGAGTATGTACGTATGAAGTCACAATTTTGTAATGTAATATTTGAAATAGTCAGTTTGAGACAGTCCGTTCACCACTTTCCACCCAAATATGTAGAAATTGCATTCCGAGGTGCGAAATTCATCTTTACACTTTGTCTAACAGAGTGAGGAAATAAAAATAATTTATTACTCATATACCCGTGTGGGAATCGAACCTACAACCATAGCGCTTATAGTTGCTATAACACCTCTCCGTGGTGATATTTTTTATTGTTGTTTTATAAAAAAAACAAAAAAAATGTATGTGCATTCAGATGTAAGAGACGGTTGAGGTCAGTTAGATACAGGCCATTTAATTCAATGAGCGGACGGATTTGCTGAATATGAAATAAAAATAGTTTTTTTTATATTATTATTTTGTGACACAGATGGAAAATGTCAAGTGCCTTAAACTGTCTTAAAATGAAAGCAGAAACAATTTTTTCATTTCAAGACAGCGTGTCATTGAGTTCCGCTATTCAATATTCAATATTTCGGAAATTCAGCGGAAAGTGCGACACACTGCTCCTTAACACTGCTTCCCCTCTGCTTATCCTGCTATGCGGGATAAAGCGTGAAGCGATAATTCTAGTTTTTACCTACAGCTGTTCCCGTGTGGTGAAATAGAAATAGCTAAGAAATTACTACTTTCTAGATACGGGGTGTAACTCTGATCGCGGGCAGACTGGGTTATATAAAAAACATTAAAGCTATTATATTGCTTTAATCGTTGGTCTTACTCGATAAATAATATTTTTTCATAAAAATCTGTAGTTCCTGAGATCAGCGCGTTAAGCAGTACAAACTCTTTAGTTTCATATTCAAGTCTAAATGAAAGTATAACAATATCCTCATATAATCGACAATATTTCATCGGCGTGCAACCTTTGGTAGTACCTATAGGTGACGCCTGGTTGCCCGCGGCACGCCGAGATTGGAATATGCAAATGCAAAGTAACTTCGACAACTGTTATGGTACCTATCGCTTAGAACCGAAATGAGTTTACAATGTTGTTTTTCGAAATTTCAGTCTTCTGATCGAGTTCGAAGCAGAGGAAAGAGGATTATTGCTTTTTTATAAAAATAATTATTACTTCTTACATTAAACGCAACAGTCGTGAGTTTGATTCCACCCGCATATTTTTATTTCATCAAGATTATAACGTGGCGTCGAGTTCCACCACTCAACATAATAATATAATGAAACGGAAATTGGGAACAGAGTGTCTTAACACTAAGTTCCCTCTACCCGACCTGATATGTACGGGATACAGAATGTAGATACACACCTAGTAACGTAGATTGCTACATGCATTGGCATGCAGTATAAAGAATGTTAAATTAAAACAAATCATTTAAATACGTTTCTAAAAAATATAGAAAGTCCACTACAAACACACCAATGTGAAGGAAAATATAACGTTTAATATTTATGAGATCGCAAAACGCATCAGCCGCGGTTTGTTTAATAGCATTGTTTTTAAACGACAATTTGTTGGGGAACGAACCCTTTAGGCTATGACCGGGGATATTAGGGTTGTCACTACGAGATGCTTTTATCTTCTTAATCTTTAAGGTTAGGTAAGCCGAGAACCAAGTATGATTCTCGCTTTTTGCGCAGCGGCACAACATCTGTCCGTAAACGCGGCGGTTGTGGGTTCGATTACCACTTAGAGAAATAATTATTTTGATTTCATCGTTCTGGAATTAAATCAAAACGCGGCGTTGAGACTTTATAGGAAATGTCTCGAAAATTGAGCGGAAAGTGAGGAACGGTGTCATTGTCCACTAGTTTTTCTATTACAAATATATGTATGAAATAGTTTGTAAAGCTATTATTAAGAAATTCTGTGTTCAGTGGCTGAAGTAAGCACTGATTTTTTTAAAGTTATGTTAGTACAACCCTAACAGCCAGGCGGTACTAAACAGTAGCGTACCGCACAAACCGCGTTACAGACTCATCTAGTGACAATCTTCACTAACTGATTTATATACGGCTGTAGGGCTACCACACGATATTGGCTTTTGAGGTATTATTGTTCTTTATATTTACCTTAATAGGTAAATATTTGCGATACTTAACTATCACTTGGTGGAAGGTTTAGTTGAGACAAGTTTGAGAAAATGTGAAAATCTCCATTTCCAGTCCATTTTTCGAGACGTTGCGTCTTGAATAATAGGATTCAACACCACGCTTTGGCTACGGTAAATAATTAATAATAAGTAATGTAATAACCCTACTTATTATGTGTAAGTACCTACATGTGTAACAAACATCGTGTTTCCTATTTCATTACTGTACCTACGTGTATTATAAATATTTGTATAAAATTGCAACTGTCGCTGTGCCGACATAACAATTGTGGTGTAAAATTTAATTTGAGTATATACTATGATCTTCCCGTAATGAGGCCCACCACAATCGGTTCTATGCTGTCCGCATCCAGCGCCTTCGACGACCTTGACGGAGTCGTAGCTCTACCTAGTAGTACTAGGAGCTACTGAGCTTTGTCTGGTTGGGTTATCTACATAATAAATTTTGAAATCTTTAAAATACGTGTTAAAAAAATTAAATTTATTGAGTGCTTGTGTTCGTCATGCTTCTCTTAGGCTTAAAATTTTCGAAAGCTTTTATTTTTTACAAGTTTGTTATTCGGATTTTAACTATATAAGTATCTAGGAAGCTTTGTTTAAGTTTTAACATAAATTAAAATAAGCTTGGATTACTACCCAGGCTAAGCCTTTTGTAAAAGCTTACTCAATAAATAGAGGTTTTTTCTACCTTCGCGCTGTATTCGGTACGTAGTAGGATAGGCAGAGGGAACCTGGAAGCCTAATGTTAAAACACTGTTATCATTAAGACACTTCATACACAAACATATACTGGGTCTCAACAAAACCGCTGTACCTCGTTACCAGAAAGAAATGAAAATAGAAATTAACATAGTAAATATTTTATTACCTCGAGTGGAAATCACACCATCAGCAGTCGCCTTTACAGTAGAGGAAAAATGTGAAAATGACCACTCAGTACAGTGTTGAATAATCTACATAATATGCACATTAAAATCTTTCCTGATTATAAGGAACAGTGGAATGTCATAAAAAATTGTTATTTATTCATCTTGCTGATGTCTATAGCTTATGTTTCATGTGTCTTATATTTTTTTACGTTATATCCAGCATATACATAGGTGGATCAGTACCCAAGTGGCATAACTCTCTACTTTTCATTCCAATGCAAGACATTGTTTGTTATGCGCCAAAATACAAACTCAGAGCGAGCAAATAGGAATAATTTATTCCGAGTCAGAATCAAACTGACTACGAGTTATGAACGCTAATCATCACCACAACATTTTATGATTCTGAATTTGAATTCGCAACTACTTTCTGCATTTTAACCTTTTTTAACGATTCTCACAAGATCTTTTTAGTTCTATGATATTTATTTCCACATTAGAATATATCGACACAGAGGCGTAGCCGCCGACGCGTTAATACTGATACCTGTAATGTGGATTCAAATGCTTTCTCCATGTCAAATGGCTTAGAAACGCGAGTGACATGTGGCCTTTGGAGTTTTGTAGCGCTGTGTTGTAACGCTGTTGTTATTGTAAGGTTTTTCCCTTATTTTTATAATTACGTAGAAGGAACCTAATGTTGAAACACTTCGTTCCCCTAGCACCGCACAATTGTCGAAATATTGCTTAGCAGTGGCTAAACTTACCACAATTTATATTTTTTTGCTATCATTCAAATATATACAACAAAGATGCACACGAGATGGTAGAGGGCTCGACTAAGTAAATATTTATATGTCTGTTATTTTTCTTCTAGTTTGAAGAAGCGTTGTTCTATTTAATTTAAAGAACATAGGTGAAGGTTGTCGTGCTGCAAGGGCTGTGGGACTGTAAGGGTGACGGTTGTGGTTTCGATTTCCACTCGGCGGCATGCAGTATTTAATATTTTCATATCTTTCATTCTGGTAACGAGGCAAAGCGGAGTTTTGAGTTCCACCACTGAACATGCAATGCCCCTAGAATTCAGCAGAAAGTCGGATACAGAATTGTTATAACGATTATCTTAGCACTAATTTCCCAGGTTCCTTCTGCCCATCCTGCTATGTGCGGCATACAGTGCAAGTTAAAAAAATAACCATCTAGGTTATTTTTCATATAGTTCAAAAATAAACATTAGAATACAAAAAGTTGTTAAAAATGTTGAATCGAAAGTATTAACCACTATTGTTCCCACATTACGTTATCGCGTGCAACGAATCAGTGAGCACGAGCTGCGACTCCTGCCAACTTTCGCCTACGTTTCAAATTGAAAATCTAAAAAGCATCGTTAAACCATACCTATGCTTAATCAGTAATCGATTATTATTGTTAAGTTAAGGCGTTAAATTCCGCTCTTATTCAACACGCAATGAGTTGAATATTAGGCGGAAAATGGGGAGCGGAGTATCTTGACATTACGTTGCATATTGCACTCAAAAAGCAATGCCTCCAGAATTCGGCGGAAAGTGGGTTGTAGAAGTGTCTTAGTGAGAACGGAGTGTCATAACATTAAGTTCTTAGTTCCCTCTGCCTACACTGCTACGTGCGGGATATAGCTTTAAGCAAAATTTAAAAAATATTATTTTGTTGTTTTCGATTGGAATAATCAAGATATTATCCTAGTAGAGTAGCAGAGATGACGCAGTTTCAGTGTTACGATATCACATAAAAATACAAGAAATAGACAAAAAAGCCTACTTACATTAAATACCTATTAGATTATTTAATTATAAAATTTTAGCAATTTAAATAATGTAACGACTCAAGCCATTTAAACCCAAAATCGGCATAAGTCATTAACTCTCTCGCAATTAATTACGAAAAGTTTGAGCTTTTGTTCGAACGTTTTATCTGGGCAATGGCGTGTGAGTAATACGCTTCGGTCTGTTTTAGTTGATTCTGTGATTGTGCTATGGAATTATTATAAGGATATTTTAACTTATACTTAAAAAATATAACACAAAATTTTTTTTTTGCGAAGTATTAAAGGGAATGTTGTATCACTCTTTTCAAGATTTTTCGTGAAATTATAGTGATATAATATATTCTAAGTAGCGTAACTCTACGATTTCCGTTGTCTACCAGATTGGAGAAGTGAATATAACTATTCTTCCTAGTAAAATAATCTCATAATCTTTGACCTTTTTAGCCACGGTGGACCTTTATAGTAGGTATCCAGGTTTCCTCTGCCTTCCCTGCTATAGCGTGACATATAAAATACTTACTTGTATATGACGCGGGCGGAGTCGCCGGTGTATGTATATATTATGTAGACAGGAAGCACTGCGATCGGTGTGGTTCATTCTAATTGCAATGGACACCGGATTTTGTGCCGGCGTTCGACTAATAACGATCGCTTTTGTTTCAAATTTGTAGCTTCATTTTGATTGTGTATCTAACTTTGAAATAATATATGTATTTACCGATGTCTGATCGACGCGGTCGCTCGTCATTTTGTCTGCGTCGATTTTAAAACGAAAGTAAAAAGAAAGTTTATTCGGTTTCCGTAGGAAAAATCCGGGAAATCTTAAAACTCCTCTACCAAGGAGCCTGCTCTGCCAAATTTAAACGCTCTACAGTCAGTTACTGTGGTGTCAATCAGTTAGTGTACTGTGTAAATAATAATAATAATATCTGGGTTATATACATTATATCAGATATTTTGTTGATTTGTGATACATTTATTTATTTTTAAGAGTTTCAAAGAATAATTAAAAAACACTCTTTTAAAATAAAAAAAATACAGTCCTATATCAATAACAACAATTAAAATAGAACTGGCTACGTTTAAAACATATAACCAACGAACGGGCCGTAACGGACGTCCGCTAATATACACAGGTGAGATCCGAACGAACTGGTAGCATCGCTTGCCATTGTTCCACTGGAATATTGTTGACAGTGCATATTGACAACATTTTTTCAGAGTGCTAAAAATTCGTATTTACTTAAAAGTAAGTTTATACTTAAAACTGTACTTAAAACCTTAGTGCGGCTTCGCCTGCTTAAACTGCAATAAGTTTTTGAAGCCGCGCTTACGTCCCTAGTATATAATAGCAAAATTATATAAAATGTTTACATATTTTGTAGCCTATGTTATTTTGATGTATAAGCTATTAAGTTTTATTAATTTATTTCAGAAGATTTTGGATCTCAATTGGTTCAGTTGCTTGTGGAACAAGCATCCATCTGCACAAACGTTCACATTTATAACATTATAATAATCATATATTATAATTTATGCAAATTATAATACTGTAAAGCGCTTTTTACACCCCCTGCAATATCACGAAGAGAAGCCAAAGTGTCCCTTTCCGAAAATGATATTTTATTCCTCCAAGGGATTGATTACATTTAAAGAAAAATAGTAGAAAAGAGTGTCTTAAGACTATTTTTTTTTAATTAATAAAATTGAAGTTATATACCAACGGTTCATGACCCCTCATTTTCAGTAGCGGTCATTAATTCGGGGAATCGAGTATTGTTTCCTGCGTTCACAACACCGATCGTTCTCAAAATCCGCTTTAAAATGCTGTCCCTTTCTTGCATGCACTGAATTCTTAATGTGGGACAGAGACAGACGATGTGTAGGACACATCCGGTAAGGCCTGAAAAAAGCTTTCGCGAAGCTATTGTCTTTGTGAGAGATTAATTATTGTGCTATTGTGTTTTGGTTATTGGTTATTTTGAAACATGTGTAAATATTATATAATGGGACTTTATGTAAATATTTTATATATTTGTTATTGTAATACGCTGTACAGGTCATCACGGAGAGTAAGCGAGCGGGTTCGATTCCCAGTCGTGGGTATTAATTATTATTATTTTCTCGTTCTGATAACACGACGAAGTGTGGGAAACGGAATATCTTAACAGTAGATTACTTCAGCCTGTAGGTATACGGGGATACGGCGCGAGTTTCAAACAATAATAAGATTCCTTTTAATAAAAAATCTTTAATTATTTTATTATTTTGCTTACATTCATCTACTTAAATAAACATAAGTAAGCGACGAAATGAACTCTCAAACATACAAAGAAATTTGCTTAACAAATTAGTATTTAAATTAAATACTAATTTTCATCTTTGACAATAGGATTTACGTACCTAACACGTAAATAGGTACCCATATATTACGACTCCCATATTTTCCACAGTATCTTCAGTACATTGGGCTGTATTGGCAATATTTTATTGCTATCTACACGCGCCACTGATTTAACTATATGCCGAATAGCATCAGAGTGCTTCCCTTTCGTTTGGAAAACATGCAAAATGTAAAAATTATGACATACGGAAACTGGGTATTGTAATATTGTGGATATAACATTGTATAATGGCGTTTACTTTGTTGTTTATTTCTGTTTCTGTTACTGAAATGTATTCAAATGTATTTTTTTAGTTTCAATTTTTCTTTTATAGAAAAGATGTAGTAATAAGGCACTCTGTTCTCCACTTTCTGTCCAAGTCTCGTGAAATTGTACTTGAGAATAAAAAAAATAATTTCTTCGAGTGATGTCGAACCTATAATCATAGAGTTTAAAGCCAGACGATAACCAACATGCAAAGGCAGAGGAAACCTAGTAGTCAAACATGGGGAACGAAAATATCTTAATGCGAAAGGAGTCTCTTAACACTGGGTTGTCAGTTTCCCTCTGCGTACCTTACTGTGTGCGAATACAGTAAGAAGGCCTAGTGTTAATATACTCCGTTCCCTACTTTCCTCAAAATTATGAAAGCGTGGTTCACAGAACGGGGTTACTGTTGGCGGTACTTAAAACCGCACTTTGTCTACCAGAGCTCCAAACTAAAATATTTTTAAAATAATCATAACCACTCATAGATAACTAAATGTGAGGTAAAAACAGATAAATATCAGAAAAGCTTTAGAAATAACTTAATAACTTTAATTTAATTTATATATTTTCAACATTCTTCCATTACTCCTTATGGGATTGTAAGAGCTGAACTATTATTGGAGAAAGCTCTTCGTCAAATAACAATCATTTAGAAAGTGTAGATTACCTATAAATCAGTCCACGAGTTCGATATCGGGTGATCATATTTTTATTTAAGGGTATACGCAATTTCTGACAAGATTTAACTTTTGTTTGTATATGTGGAATAAAATGTGAAGCTGCATTTTAATGTAAGATTTGCCTTCGAGCATCATGATATTTATTGATGCACGAGTATTATGAAATAATTATTGACTAAAAATTTATAAGGATAATGTATATATAAACTATTTATTTCTCCTTCTTCATTTCTAAAATATTTTGCGTTGTTTTGTCATTCAACACGGAAAGTCCCGAAAATTGGTCGGTGTGTGGAGAACAAGAGTATCTTAGGTTACTCCTGCCTACGCTGTTATATGCGGGATATTTTTTTTGTCCCGAATGGGGATCGAAGCTAGAGCCATCATGTTCCTACATAGTCTCAAATCAAATAAATGAAATTTCTTTTTTCTAAAGCTTAGATAGAGTGTTACCCCTTAACAATCAATGAGAATAAACTTACACCGCGTCATCTCACCATGTATCACATTAGCGTCACGCGGATTTATGTCCATATCGATAGTTAATGGAGACATGTTTCACTGATGAACGATTTGTAACCACCCTCGCGATAGAACGTTGAAATTAGACTCAGAAGAATTACTTCAAATATTTAATTTAATCTTTTATTTCGCTTCACTGTGTTTCCCTCTTTCCCCACGATTTCGAGACAAGGTGTGTTAAATGGCGAAAGTAAAAATGCAACATTTTATTTTTAGTATAGTGTAAATGTGCGGCGGACTTAAATTAATTTATTTAATTATTTACTCAGTACAGTATTGAACCTAGAATCGTCGCGTTTATTATGAAACATTATCCTCCTGTGCTACGATGTTAGTTTGATTTTTAGTTTTTGAATTTCTATTCTACACATCGCGTCATGATAAATAAAAAAGACAAAAATCTAAGGTATAATTAACCGAAAAATGCTCTTATATCTTAGTTTCAGGTCCAAGTCAAATTCAATTTTTTAGTTCTTTTGCATTTACAGTTTTGCTTCTAGACACAAGAGTGCCTGTATACATATACTGTAATTATGTATCGTTATATATTTTATGTTATAAACAATAGAGACCTCGGAAGGGTAGAAGTTTGTCTTTTGTATTACTATTACATGTTACACCGGAAGTAGGTGTGGGGTAGTTGGGGTTCGGTTCAGTTGAAAGCTTTGTAAAACTTGTTTTAGTTATAAATTTTGTTACGAGAGGTAGTAAGGACAGAAGACATGATGAAACTAAAATCCAAACGTGGATCCACGGTTGAGGGTTCGATGGGCATGCTCACAAGTAACTTTCTTTCAAAAAAATGATGATGTCACGGTAATTGTTATTTGGAGGAAAGTGGACAACGGTGTCTTGATGGGAATGAAGTGTCTTAACTCTAGCTTCCCAAGTTTCCTCTGCCTACTCTGCTATGTGCAGTGCGGGATACAGCATAAAACTAAAAAAAGGACACCCTTGTGCCCCTGTGCAACGGCGGCCTTATATGATGTAGTGTAGTCCAAATAGTATCAAACCATTTAAACCATCCAGGAATCCATTGAGTATACACAAATATATAAAACTTCACTCAATTTGGTCGAGCTCTTGTTAAAATTTACCGAAACAAACAGCAATTCATTTTTGTATACATATACAGATAAGTTCTACAGCTTTATGTCACAAAATGGATGATTTAGTACTAAAATCATATAATTTAGAGTAAATTTAATATAAAGACTATTCTCCTGCATTAGCAGATGGCCGCGCTCCGTAAACAGTAAGAGCTAAATAAGATTTATTGAAGGAATTTACATTTGAAAATTATATTTAAGGAGCATAAATCGTTGAAATGTAAACAGCTTGTAGTATGTATGTTTGTTTTTTCTGTGATGGTAATGTGTTCGAATTGTGTGTGGTAAATATTATTGTGTTAAAAATATATTATATCATTTATAATTTTTAAAGCTTTACGTTTCTTTCAGCATATTCCATTTTCAATTTTCTGATAAATTTTTGAGACTGCACGTTGACTGCTTGATACAAAAAGATATTATAAAGAATTTAAAATTTACACATTTTAGCAGAATATTCGCTCTACAACACTTTGTAACTATTAGCATATGAATTAAATACAGTGAAATATGGTCCAAATTAATATGGATGTATGCCGTCGCTTCGGGTATTAAGAGTTTTGTTCCACTTGAGAGTTTTTATTATTTCAAATAGTTTTCTAAGCGCGTGACAGTAAACATGATAATTATAAGCCTTAATGCTATATTGACAAAAAAAAATCACGAGCGCAGACTCAACGGTCGGGCTGTATTTGCCAATTTTCTTCAATCCATTTTTTTCAAAAATATCACAAATTCTCAAATATCTGCAGAACAACTGAGAATCGGGGTGAAATGGATGGTACTGAGGTCCTCTACCCCTAGACAACAGTTTATCCGTCGATAGTGTTACAGCCTGTATATACTTTGACCACACATTAAAATAAATTAAATCTGTCATGATGTCGTGTTAAGTATTTAATAGTTTTATTTTTATGTAGTTTTTGAGATGGAAAAATTATGAACAGAGTGTCTTAACACTATTTTTTATATTTTTTCCTGGTAATACTTCAATTAAATAATAAGTAACAATCTTAAATGGAACATAGCGTTTTATAAGAAAATAATAAGCGGCTCCTATTGCAATATTCACAGAATATATTATAACATCTTGCTTTTGTTGAAGATAAACTTTGGAACTTGCCAAATTTAGCATATAACATTTTAAAAACATATTAAAATCTCATCCTTTGAAGGTTTTTCTCTATAGACAAGAAGTTTGAATTCCCACTTGAATAAGAAACCACACGTTGAATTTCGCTACTCAACACGCAACGCGTTCGGCATAAAGTCGGTAACGGAAGTGTCTTAATGGGAACGGAGTGTCTTAATACTGGGTAACCTGCCATATGCGTGATACAGAGTGAAGCTAAAAAAAATTGATGTTTTAAAGATCATTTATTTAACCACTGGATCGAGTATTACCGAAATCGTGAGTTAAAACTAGTTTTAAACAAATAAAATATAAAATGGTTTTCTTTTTGAATTCATACTAGTATTCTTAATTACCTTTTAATTAAGAGCGTGCAAAATTTTAAGCCAAAATATGTGCTCAGAGACCGTTGCCTATGTCTTCCGCCTATTGTCCTACCCTATGCTAGAACGGAAGCTTTCCGATAAATTATAGCTTTTTATTTATTAATTGTTTGAGGCCGTCGTGACGTAGTGGTATAAATTATTGTAACGCGACGGTTCTGCATTCGATTCCAACTCGAGGGAAAGGATTATTATTTATTAATATTTTCATCTCTTCGCTCTGGTACCAAACTTCACTCTGCATTAGAATATTCCAAGAGTCGTGTTAGACATCCCCTTTATCACTTTCTGCTCAGTTTTCGAGGCTTGGTTTTGATTATCAGAATTCAATGGAACGCTAAGTTACCATATTCCCGTTTTGCGAAACTTAACGCCAAAGTTCTTATCCAATTAAAATACAAATTCCACCATTTTAATCCCAAAATCGACCTCTCAAGTCGTATGTGCGTACATCCTAGGATAATTCAATTCAATCAGAACAATATCCATCAATAGCTATCTGGTTATCTCACCCTCGTACATTACCATACAAAGTCATACAAATCTCGTCCCTAATAGGTTCCGGGTGGCGCGTAACGAATCCTTGCTTCACGCTTAATAAAGCTACAATCTTTTCAAGTCGTAGCCGTAGCCTGCTCTACAGAACGGGGGTAGCAGATTCAAATTTGAATTTGATTAGTGAAGTGTGCTGGCTATTAATCATTTGTAATGACGCTTTGTAATATCATTTATATGTTGTAAGTTATAACTTCCTAGCGATTGGCCTGCGGCGTCGCCCGCTTGAACTACATGTTATTATTTATTTCATATATTAAATTGGGTTTGTTTTTTAATATACTTATGAACAACGGAAGCTCTTAAATATGGATATATGTCTTCAGTATGGATTATGCACAAAACACTTTTTCAAATGTGTTCAAAACTTTTTAAGGAGAGAAAATGGGAACTAAAGAACGTATCGCAATTTTATTTTTTGATCTAAATTTTAATTTAGGGTAAGTACAAGTAAATATTTTTGAAATATGGATACATTGTTTGTACAAAATAATTAATAAATTTTTTTTTAATTAAATTGCATTGTATATAACCTACCTCAGCGTCTTATTGCAAAGGCAACGGTTGTGGATTCGATCCTACTCAGGTAAAAAAAATTAATAACGGGAAAGCAATATGGCGTTGTCACGCTTACTCATTCACTTTCAAGTTCAACACACAACGGGGATCTTGTAACACTAATACAATACCTACTGTAATCTTGTAAATGCGTTCAGAAATACATACATTATTTATTACATTTCCCCGTACAGCTATTTGAGTGGAAAATATTGAGCTTTTCATTTATTATGTATGACTTTCAAATGTTTTTAACGTTGTAGTGTGATTTATGATTACGGTTGAAATTAAATGATTTTGATATTTATATTGAATGTTGATTAAATGAAGTTAGGTACGAAAGTCTGAAGTGGAACTGCGTCTGATTGTCAGTACGACTTTAGTGGGTTCAATTTCCACTAAAGGGAATGAATTATTTTTATCTCGTCCCTTTTAAACAAGACGAGGCGTTGCGCTTATTTTCGTCACTCAACACTCAATATCTGTTTCCGTTTCTCATTATTCACTGATTTTTTGATAATATACGTGCTGAGTTAACTCTACTTTTAATAAAAATTGCACAAGCTTTAAACTGCGAATATACAAAAAATATTTTTATTTAATACCGATTTAAGCTTAAGATCTATATTTTACAGCTACACGCTTTATTTCATATATAAACATAGAACACTTAATTTTAAGAGACTCCGTTCTCTGTTGTCCACTAGAAATTGCATGTTAAGAGGAAACTAAATGTTAATTGACAATTCATTAACCCGATCGGGATTGAACCCATAACCAACATGAGACGATAGCTATTCGTATTTAAAATAACGCGTTATAATACATTTAGGTATTCTAAAAAACAGTCTATGTTTAATCTACACAAGTAAGTGAGACAGTTGTAGAACTGTTGGCGTACCGACTGCCGACCAATATTCAAATGTGCCTCGGTCTGTATTACGGGTCACATCCGTCACGAGGAGCCGACGTCTGCGAACATGCTCCTGTATACAGGCTGTTTTGAAAGTTAAAATATTTATTTTGTGTTTTTATCTTTTAATTTCATGCTGTATCTCGCATATAGCGTTGCATGTTAAACTATATCAGTGAATGCAACGAACCCACAACCATCGTGCCGCTGGACCATGACAGAATTTTGTGTTATATTATGACAGGAGTTAAAATTATATGTAAACGATTGAAGTTAATTCAATGTTTTCTAAACTCATCAAAACAGTTTTTAAAAAGTATCTTTGTGTGTTTTTGCTTATTTTGCAATAACAAGTAAATAGTCCACTGTTTATCGGATAAATTAAACTTAGTGCTAGTGTTTCTTCTTAACTTTTTGTATATTTACTTTAGAGATGTGTCAATATGAATAAAAAGTTGGCAATGTGTAAATATGGATAAAAAGGAAGAGAGTCTAAAAACTTTAAACATATATAAAAGGACTTGTCCTCACTGACTGAGGTAAGACGCACGCACAGCCGTAACCGCTGTGCGTAGTAACGTGCAAAATTGGACAGATGTTTACTTTCGTAATCTGGACATCCACTAAGAAGGGATTTTGAAAAATTTTAACCCTAAATTGGTGAAATAGGGGTTTAAAGTTTGTATGGATTTTTTTTTAAATCGGCACCGATTTTTATAAAATTTGAAATTTAGATTTTAAAAAGCATTTAATTGAACACATGTTTCATGGTTTATTAGAATTCACCCCTAAATAAGCAAGCGAAGCTGCGCGCGTCCGCTAGTTTTATTATAAAATTTTCACTGCCTTCTTTGTATAGAATACAAACTACAATAAAATCTGAAGATTTATCTAATGTAGAAAAAGAAAAATACTGTATCACACAATACGTGGGGCGTAGTGTCCCCAATATGAATATTTTCTATTAAATTACTCACGGTTCGGCGAGCCAGCAAAAATATTGTTCTTCTCGCACTTATCGTACACCCTGTGAAGCTCATGACTACTGCGACAAGTGGTACATGCTACTTTGTATTTTGTTAAGATTTTAGCAAAATTTGAAATTAATTGTACAAAGATAGTAGATTTAGTAGATTTTTGTGATAATTATAATAATTTGTAGGTCATCGTAGTACAGCGGCATAGCGTTTGATTGTAAAAGTAAAAGTGCAAGACCTTTATGAGTTCGATTCCCACTCAAAGAGACGAATGTATTGTCCACGTAATACGCAATTCCGCTGTACAATATACAAGGTCAGGTCAGTCAGGTTTGCTAACATACGAAACCTTTTTATATA
Organism: Heliconius besckei; assembly: GCA_018249835.1. Lineage (NCBI taxonomy): Eukaryota > Metazoa > Arthropoda > Insecta > Lepidoptera > Nymphalidae > Heliconius > Heliconius besckei. Next base: position 959 of record DWNA01000572.1, on the reverse strand, counting down.
AGTCTTTACATAATTATATCTTTGAACTAAATTTCATCTTTTATTAGTCGTCATATTTTAGTAAAGTAATATAAAAGAAGAGTGATACAACTCTAAGTTAAATGTATATATTTTAGGAAAATAAAAACAATAGTAACATAATACAAAATACAATAAACACATCAATTCTGACCTCCCATACAAATTTCCCATATGAATTAACCACGGACTTCGAACCAGTGACTACGTCAGTATAACATATCGAATTACCACCCACAGTGGGAACGAAATTTTTCACAAGTATTTCGTTATGCATCTTAGACACGCTTGCACCCTATGAAGCTAAATATATAGGCCATTTTCACCCTTGTATTAAAATGTCTGTTATTGTGTAGATGATTAGGCCGACCGAAGTTAAAGACCGTCCTGACTGCGAATGTTGTGGGTTCAATTCCCATTCGGGCAAACAAGTTATTTTCATTTCCTTGTTCTGGTAACACGACAAAGGGCGATGTTGAGTACCTTCATTCAATATGGAATGTTTTGAAAACTGGGGTAAGGAGTGTTTTAACTCTAGGTTCCTAGGTTCACTCTGCCTCTTTCGCTTTACATGGGATACAGCGTGAAGCTTGAAAAAACCATACCAGCTTTTGCCTGTGGCTTCTCAGGTCCTGTGGTCAAATGGAAATAGCTAAGAGGTATCCGAGGTATCTATAACTGGGTACAATGATTACCCTGGGTACAGCGAATCGATGATATAGTTTACACTACACGAGTATACCTATATAAATAAAGTTTCCACGACGCATGGACTATACAACGCTGAAATAATATTTCCAAACAAACTCATCAGTTTATTTATTTATTTATATATACTTTATTGCACAAAATTACAAAAAAAACAATGTACAAAAGGCGGGCTTAACGCTAAAAGCATTCTCTCCCAGCCAACCTTGTCATGTGGGATAATAAGTATGCAG
>DWNA01000571.1:0-21481 GCA_018249835.1 Heliconius besckei | reverse complement strand
AAGCAGTTATTTAAAAAATATTACCGTTTATTGTGAAATAAAAACGTAAATTACAAAGCGCGAACTAATATAATGGAATATAGAAAATATTATAAATTTAAACGTGGGCTACGTGATATTAGATCCAAGTGTACAAAGTTTATATTATTTATATATTTTTTTATAGCTACCTTCATTATTGATCAAGTAGTTCTAATATACCATTTGGAGCATTAAGCAAAGCAACAACAGCTTTTTACTTTATTTATTACTCTTTTATTTCTCATAAATATATTTAGTTAATGTATCTCTTAAGTTTATGTATATACACTATTTATATTATGTAAATCGTGACGGTATTTTAAAATTGAGCTAGAAAGACTACAAAAAAGGAAAAATTTCAAAATTTAAATTTTAATAAGCATATTTCTGTTACTGTCGAGGTACTTATAAAATACTATGTTTTTTTTCTAATATTAAATATTAAGAAATAACAGGCACTTTACGCCACGAATAAGAATATGAATACAATTATTTCTAATAACATTTTTTTTTAATTTAAATTGCTTTATATAAACATTTAGAATTATAAACGTATAAAAAAATGTTATAAAGAAATCAGTTTCGAGAAAACTTAAAAGGACTTTTATTGAGTACATTACAAATTATAACAAATTATACAGCCTTATCATTATCAGCAACATAAACCTGTCATTTGAAACGTGCACTAGAAGGTACCTATATCTCAAAGACAAAGTGAGATATAAATCCGTAACATTTATCTTACAATATAAATATAGGATAAATGATAATATAAAATAAAACATATGGCTAATTACTGACCTTAGCGTCCTATACCAGAGTTTGTTGAAATTTTAACACGGGTACATTTCTTCAAAATTTGAATAACTATAACCAAACATTGACGATCAGGATCTCATGTTTTCACTGGTTTTTAGCTTCTATTGTTATCACTGTACACTGTTCGAAAAATCTAAAACAATCTACGTATATATGACGTTACAATTTTAAAAATAAATTCACGGTTGGATTGCGGCAACAATAACGGGTTGCCATTGAAATTAATAGATTATAATTATATACAGCGAGCACAGCAGACGTGCGTCCCGCGCGCCGCACCGACACGAATGGTAAAAACTAAAATCAAGGCACTCAAAGAAAGTATGACGTTACATACCATGCTAAAAGCCTCGCTCACTGACTTAATTGGAAGCTAATAACTCATGTTACTCGTGTAGCTTACAGTTGTCACGGTTACATGTGTGTTAACAATGTATTCATTTAATATTTAAACTACTTTTTAAAGCTACAGGTAAATAAGCAAAAAAATAGCATTTACTTTCAAAATTAAAAAAAATTAGTTATTTATGCGTATTTTAATCATGTATATAGATACCTAATCGAAAACTAGGCTTGTTAGTAGTTCAAAACAGAATAAAAATAAAGATTCTTGCAATTTTTCACTTTTGGATACTTTACTTAGAGACCTTCGAAATATATATCGTGAAAACATAAGGGAAGCTATTTTATTATCAACATTGAGTTGTTTAAATACAATCCAATAAAAATGGGGACGGGGGCCAAATAACAACACAGATTAACCACATCTGAACATATTTTATTATAATAGCACAACAACACTAAAACTAATTTCTTATTTATCACATCATTACATTCTCTATTATTTTCGCGACAGATATCCATGTTCAATTATAGTGTTATCAGAGATATGACACCTTTCGATACTAAAATATCACCCAAAAATACAGCCTTCTATAACATTCAAACCTCATACGTCGACCGGGAGAATGTCTATATTTACATTAAACATCTATGCAACATCGATTTAATCAATAATTATCTAAAATACACCAAGTTCAATAACAATGTCTATTTAATCAGTAGGCGTTATATCTCTCTAAAGTATTTTATTAGCCATAATATATTTCAACTCATTTCTGGCATTTCTTCTGACAGTTGGTTAAGATGTATTTTCGTTTGACGAAGCCCTGTATCCTAAAGCCTATACACCACATGCAAGGTAAGATAAGGACTCTTACTCTTCTTACTCCACTTATGCCTAGTCGCCTACGCCTGAATCCCTACAATAATCGCTTACCTATACGTACATATGTATGTATAATGAATTATTGCGATTTTGACAACTACAATGGCAATGGGAACAAAACGGGCATTTATATATTTTTTTGTAAAATTAGGTATATTATATAGATATATATGAATATATATATGTAAATAAAGTCTATATTTTAGGATAAAAATTGATAGTTATCAAAATAAATTCATCTAAAATAAGATAAAACGGGAATATAATATTAGTCTTACGAACGCTAAAATTCTAAAAATTGAGTAAAATATACCAACGACAATTCTAAATTCTAATCAGATTTGATATAACATTACACCGGTAACTATACGTCTACTTTTAAATATATATTTTTTCGAATTGATTCGTTTTACATTATGACAATTTCTAATTTTTTATAACACACATATTGGTAACTTATCCGCTCTTATTAACTTTTACCTCTCGCCAAATGTTTTTATAACAATAAGAAAAATAATATTTCCGTATACATCGTAGATACACCCCGTTACATTTATTAATGTTCAAAGATTAGAAATAAACATATTCCGTTCATTATGAACTTATAAATGTTATATTATTAAATCTCTACCTATTCATGACAACAAATATACATTAAAGAATGTATAATAAAAAATTGTACAAATTTCAAAAAAGAAAAATTTAAAATAATGAAGTAAATTGTTGATTTAAATTTCAGCTGTCATTAAATATAAGTGGTATAAAATTATATATTCCTTGGTAAAAATAATTACATTTATATTATTATAAAATTGTTTTAAAATTGTCTATGATATTTATTATATTCATTTCCAAAAATAAAACTTTTAAATATTTCTATAAATTTGTGAGGTTAATCATTACTTTTGATAATTATCAGGAACCTCTGGAACTGAGCAACTTATTAGTATTTTAATTTATTATACTTAAAAATTTTGTATCTGTAACATATTCATAAAATTGTTATATATTTTGATTATATGTAAAGTATAATATATAACGTAGGTATAGTTTAAAAATGCCACTTCTAATAATTCAGAGGCTCTAAATAACAAATATCTAATTAGTTTAATTATAAATATTTATAAACAAATAACCAGAAAGGTAGATTATTTATATAAATCAGCTTCACGCTGTATCCCCCACACAGCAAGATAGGGAACCTAGTGTTAACACTCCGTTCCATCCATTGGGTATTTGGAATTCGACACCGGCGGCTCCTGCCTTGGTGCCAGAGCGAAGAAATCAAAACATTCATAAATATTAATTAATTTAAACGAACCCACCACCGTTGCATTACAGTCTCACCCTTGTGCCGCTGGGCCACAACGGCCTCGTATCATTTATATTATATTATGATGATAACTATGAAATTATTTATATGTAGCAATAAAAAAAAAATATCTGATATAAATATATAAAGTATATTAAAAATATAATTTTATTTTTAAATTGCAGTTGGAAACCAAAAAGAAAATAGAGATGATATCTCCACTATATTTTTTTGTTGTATCAAAATAATCATCAAAAATTTAAAATATAACGTGACAACATCACTTAAGTGATCTACGACTTAAGTAGCTACGATTAATGGCAGAGAAGTTTTTTGGAGTCACGTTAACCCAAAATATTTAAAAAGGTACATTTTAAATAAGATTATGAGTTTATAAAGAAAATATATTAAAATATATACTGGTAAATGGTATCAAAATTTTAAATATGTTAGAAAAATTGATAAAGATAGATCAAAAATTATACAATGCACTTGTCACAAAATTATGGCGGCTATAATAAAAAAAATCCACGATTTAAATATATAGAAATATCGAAAATAAACCATCGATATCGTTTGAAGACATTGCATTGCATGAATTAAGGTAATAATCATGTACCATTTTAGAATTTTCGACAAAAAAATTATAATGAACATTATAAATTTTTTTTACATCTAAATTTCATTACATATCTCAGATTCGAATTTTGCTATAAGTATATCTCCTTCATCTATGGTTTCCTATAATTTAAAAATAATTTGGCTCTAAAGGTTTTAATTAAATAAACACTCATACATTACAAGTTTAGCCTACTGATACGTACTTATGAAAATATTTGTAACATTTGTTTTCTTTGAGCTCAGTTTACATTTGAATATAATATTTAGGATTGTAGTTATTATATTCTTTCGTGCTCATTAATAACAACGAACCGGTTACCTCTAACTAAGACATAGATATTTGCATTATATACAAATACGATTGAGCATGTGTCTATTACTACTTCTTAACATATAAATAAATTAAATAAATAATATTAAAAAAAATTATGACATTTCTTTTGCAGTTTTCCGTTTTAAAACATCACTAACTCATAATTATATTAAAATAATTTGAAAGTTTAAAAGTACATTATAAATTACGTCTGTAACACTAATAATCGTGCCCAGAGACGTATTTAACTATAATAATTCATGGATTTGAACCGATTTTAATACAGTTAATTATTCTTAAATATTGAAAGGTTTTAAATTTTTACGAAAAATACATACATATATTTTTTATTAAAACATATCCAAATATCATTGTGTCTGCTTTGGAAAACTGATAAATTAAATCTATTGTTTTAACGAATATCAATACTCTTAACTTATGTCTAAGATCGTTTATAATGAATAATTTCTCATATTATCTGTTACTACCCTGTGATATTAAAATTTCTCTCGACATTCATAAAATATTAAAAACAGAATAGGTAGAGATAATAAACCATTACATAATAATTAACCGATTGGCGCTCTTATCGGTGAAATTAAGACTTATATAAAAATTGACTTTCTTTATATGAGACGAAATAAATCATCTCTAAATTTCATCAAAAATTGAAAGTTGAATATTGTCTATGAAAAATATTGTAATATATCTTAGCACCACTACACCTCAATGAAGGGTTAAATAAATTACGAAACTACAAGTAATATGCAAGTAATATACTTGTTGATCTGTGCTTTCTTAACAAACACCCCTTGAAAAATTAAATATATATTATCTATATTAGTATTGTATACTAATATGAACTTGACACAATTTTTATTTAGTATGAACTACTCAATTCCTTAATTTGTTTATATTGTGAGCAAATTATATATAGAAACGTCTAATAACAACGACTACAACGGGTGCTATACCAAGCAATGTACCTAAGTACCTATATGTTATCAATTGAATTTAGATACTATATTGACATTTCGAGTAACTTAAAAAAAATTTTAGCGTATCACGTCTATATGTACACACTACGTATAACAATCTATGTATGTCATGTACATTAATTTGAATAATATAGGTACATCTGCAATATGCATCCCATCCCATTTCGCAACTTAAATATATTAGCTCGTAGTAGAAACTCAAAAATACAAATAATAGATATACTATTTTTTATAAAAAAAAACGAATGGCAATTTTCAAAAATTTTAAGCTCTACCATCGTTTTTAACTGTGTCAGATTGCGTTTGTTTTGAAAAATTGGTACGCTTAGTACCATTTGTAGGAGAAATTCCCACGGTAGGCCTTACACTTTGTTGTGTTTCAGGAGATGTAATTGTAGAACTCGTGGTGAAAACAGTTTCAGTTAAAGATGTCGACGTTTGAGATTTTGTAGTACTTGTATTCGAATTAGAGGTAAATGTTGAACCTATTTTTGTTTTAGATGTAGACACTATGTATGAAGGAAGAGTAGTACTTACAACATTAACTGGTTTATCCCCTTTGGAACCTTGTTCATATAAAATTGAAGATGAAACTGCAATATCTGGCTTACCGCTACAAGGTTTGTCTGGTGCACTTTTAGTCATCATGGACGCTGTAGCTGTGGTCTTAACAGAAGTTGATGGCGGTAATTTAGGTATATTTTTTAAACTAGACTCTGGAGATACTATCGAAGATTTACTTGTGGACTTGGGAATAGTATTTGAAGTTATACTCGAAGATTTGGAACTTGCCATATCTACATACGTTGTTATAGGTTTTATATTGGGCGTTGACACTAGAGAAGAGGAGGCAGTAGGTTTAGAAAGTGTTGACGTAGAAACTGATGATTTTGTAAAGTTATTTGCCGTAATTACCGTTGTGGGAGGGCTCTTATCTAGATTTACTACATTTGTAATTATATCTTGAGCCATTGCTTGTTCCTTCTTTCCATTATCCTTTATCGGTATCATATTTTCGGTATTTTTGACAGTTTTCGATATTTCCCCCGTCGCTACAGCCATATCTGGAACGTCTTGTATAGAGGCATTTTTTTGACGCTGTAATTTTTTACTAGATGTAAAAGATTTTTCTACTGTATTTCCAACGTTGACGTCTTGCCTTTTTGTATCTGATGATTTTAAAGCACTAATTTTGTCTGCTGACATATTAGTGACCTTTATCTCAAATGGTACAGAAATTGACGATTTTGTAGTATCTATCTTTTGCTGCTGAAGTTTTACAGCTTTAAAGCTGTCACTACTGTTTTCGGTTTTAACTGAGGAACTAGTACTATCAGAATTTTTTTTCTTAATTCCTTCGGTTGGTTTTAAGATTTTAGAAACTGGATCAATATGAGATTTAACTGTGGGAATAAGGACTTCTTGCTTATTCGAGGTTTCACCTAAATTATTATCCAAACTACCAGCATTTAGATTTAATTGACCACTTGCTTGGTTTTTTTCGGTATAATCTGTAGTATTTACTAATGACTTAATTATGACGGATTCGTTTGTAACTTTTGTTTGATATTCAATTTTATTATTACTTATTATCTCAATATTTGGAGAAACATAATTGGACGCACTTGAAATAGTTTGCTTGTCTTTGGCCGATCGAATTTCATTTTTGTCAAATTTCCCACAAATACTTATAATTGAATCTTGTGGTTGTGGCACTGATGTCGTTATTTTATCTGTATTAGTAAGCCCTCCGGCTCTCACTATACTACCTTCTATAGTTGACAGTATTGGAACTGGTGTTACTTGTAATGGTTCCATTAGTTTGGTTTTACTGTCAGTATGAATTTTAGCTGTAGTAAAAATTAACGGACTTGGACTGTAGACACCAGACTTACTACCATCAATTTCTACAAGTATCGGACTCTTTGTAGTTATTGCTTTAGTCATGTCGTATGTACTAAAGATATTTGTATTCATATAATTATGAATTGGAGCTATTCCACAGATATAGGGGGTAGATGGTGGATTTTCCTTTATATTATTGATTATAAGTTTATTTGCTTGCTGCACTGGAGTAGATACAGAACATTTATTTACAAAATCTTCAACATTTTTACTATCTTTCTCATATGAAGAATCAGTCTTTGATTTTTGTAATAAAAATTTGGCACTTCTACTGGCAATATCAGATTTTTCTTTATCAGTTTGTAACAAAGGTTCTATTATACCATCATCGGACTCATGACTAAAGTTTTGAACTTTTCTTTTAATAGAACTTTTTTTTATTTTATTAATATTAGAACCAGCTTTCTTTAATTCATTGTCAATTCCACTGGCAATAGACGTTGCATCTGCGCCATCGTAAGAAGTCTGTAAATTAACGAAAGGAAAGAAAGTTAATATTTTTAAATAAATAAAGTATATTATACACATACTATAAATACAATCTATTGAATGCTAAGTAGTCAGTTGTTTAACCTTTCTGAGCGCAATGAGCGGGTGCGCGTGCGGGGGTCAAGCGCCCCGCTCGCGCAGCACGTGGCGGCCGTGCAGCAGCAGCACGGGTGGCGACAGCTCGGTTTCGGGGCGCAGCGCACCGCACACCACCGCCGACGATGCCGACGGTCCCCACTCCTCCGTCGGCCGCGCCAGGAAACGCGCTTTCTGTACACGCGTATAATTATTTCTTTTTTAGCACACTGAATGTTGCATATAGCAGGATGGGCAGAGGAACTCTAATGTTAAGACACTCCATTCCCCGTTATTGTTGAGTGGCGGAACTCAACGCCACACTTTATCTCATTACCAAAGTGAGGAATTAATTCCAAGTGCGCATCAAACCAACAACAACAAATGTCACGTTTACAAACAAATGGTGTGCAACTGCATAATGGCCAAATATACTATTAATTATAAATTAAAATATATGCTATTTGCAAATTGGTGTATTTCGTCGTAATAGCAGCTTGGAAATCAGTAGTAAATATGATTGGATACACTTATGGGTGTAAGATTTTAAATGTAGCCTTTTAATGTAATGTTTTAAATTACCTCCATAATTGTAAGATCATCAGGTCCGCTGCAAATCTGATTAACGGCCATAAGAACCACGACAACTATCGGCAACACTCCAAGAGTCCAGCCAACTGCATCTGCCCACATTGGGTAAACGTACTGTCCATAAGATGCTGGTTTATACTCGATCCAATTGAAAACTAAAATAAACTGTAGAGTATGGAGGACAAAAGTCAGTAATAAAAGACAAATGTGCATTGAAACACTAAATCTGCATGAGCCATATATCAAAAGCCATCATCTCCACACATCTTCCATTGCTTACCACTAAAGCTGCTGGTGTAATTACTCGCCACATTGCACTCCAAAAAATGACCCATAACTTAGATTGTCGTCCTATCATTCTTTGTATATCCCGGCAAAAGTTCTCAGCGCCATAAATCCAAGCTATTAAAATACACTCACCAATAGCTATGATTAGTACTGACCAATTAGCTGCGTACTTGTCCATTAATTGCAACCAATACATACCACTCTGAAATAATATAAAATGAAAAAAATGCTTTTATATATTTATTTACTATTTGAATAATATTGCAAAGATAACTTACGTTCGTCGTAAATATCAGTCCACCCATATAGCCAAAAATTGCAACTGTTAGAACTACCCAGACTTTTTTTTGGCGAAAATTAGGAAATCTGTCAAGTATAGCCGTCGTTACTGTCTCCATCAATGCAAACTAAAATGAAAGAGTGTAAAATAAGCACTTGTCCGAATATACATGCATGTACTTTAAGAAAAGTACTAAGTATTTGAGAAAAAGTAATAAGAATATAAAAAATGCAAATATATTTGTGTTTCACATCATACCTGAGAGTCAAGACCCAAAGTAAGCAGCATAACAAAAAATAGTATGGACCACAGAGGTGAGACCGGTAATCTTGTGACAACCTCAGGATAAACGATGAAAGCAAGTCCGGCTCCCTGGTCGACCACGCGATCTACACCAACATGTAATTCATGTGCCAAAAATCCTATCACAGAAAAAATTACCAAGCCCGCGAAAAATGACGTTGCAATATTTGAAACTGCGACGATCAGTGAATCTCTGAAAAGAAAATTACACTTTTGTTTACTCTAAACATATTTTAATCTATCTATATTATAGGTATTGTATAGGTGTATGTTCCAATTTATCACATATAATAATAACTAAATCAGCTTCACGCTGTATTCCGCCCATAGCAGGGTAGGCAGAGGGAGCCTAGTGTTAAGACACTCCGTTCCCCACTTTCTTCGGATATAATATTTCATTTTTTTAAATGTTATAATATAATAATAACATTTTAAAAAATAAAAAATATTAGGTACTCACTTGGAACTTCAACATCATTAATTGTTTGTATATGCAAATAAACATATAGAAAAAAGAGGTAAAATGGACTTACATGTAACAGTTATTAGAGAACTTATTATAAGAGGAAAGTGTGATAAGACCTCCCCACGCAGGGCTAAGGGCAAAAAATATTTGTACGGCAGCATCACCCCATACCTTAAACAAAATTCAAATATATAATATCATGTATAGCAGTATTGCCAGACGTCCCAGTATTCGCAGGACGTCCCGATTTTCGCGAAAGAATGCCACTTTTTATCAAACCATTAAAAATTTCCGCTTTCACCCGACATAAAACCTGGCAATGTTGATATTGATGAGTTGTTGATATCAAATAAATATAATGTATGCTATCATGATACAATGTTAATAAATGACATTGTATTACGGTAGGATACTTGACTACAATAGAAATATCGAATACTTATATAACAAACTGTCATTATAGTTTACTAACATTATTGTTTTACCTAATAAAATTTTTTATACATTTTTAACCTAATTCGTCACAAAACGCCGAACAAAGCGCTGAAGTCGTCTTATTTTCAATAGAATTAATAAATTAAAATATTATTAACAAAAGTCGATTACTTCAAAGAATTTACCTATTCAGATATCACGACGGGCGGTCGGTGGTATATAATAAATCTGTATGTTAACTAATATTTTACCCATTCATACAACTGAGGATATCGTAAATTCGATAGTTATGGGTTCAATTCCACTTAGGGAAAAGAATTATTTTCATTTGACAAGTAGGCTATGTCTTTAGCGTTTTAACGCTATTTTTTTCATAGAATTTTTAAATTAAAAAAAATCACATATTGAATATAGTCTGTAGTCATTTATCTTACTTGGGCATTTGCAAGTTGACTGAAATCTGGAGTAAGATAGAACAAAATTCCGGTAGACGCTCCTGGCAAACTTACACCACGCACGAAGAGTATTACTAACACGACGTAAGGAAATAAGGCCGTGAAGTATACGACCTGTAACAAAAACCAGCATTATTTTTGTCAATAATATCAGCTAAAATGAAAAATATCTAAAAATATAAACAAACAACCGCAAATGAAATGTCTGTCTGTGATATTAAAATAACTGTATTTTTTAAGTGCACCAAAAATTTATTTTTTCTGTCTTGTTCAGCTGAACAAGTAACAGCTGAATTAATCTTTATGGACTTCAGGTTGAAGAGCAACATATCTAAGGCGACTTCTTATCTCAAAATTTCCGCAAGTTTGGGATTTACGCGGAAAAATATCCTATTAATGCTATAATCCGCATTTACTTAGCACGAGTACCCATCGTCTAGGTAAATATAAAATAACCCAGATATTTTTCTATTAAATGCTAAAATTTTGGCGAGCAAAAACAAATTAAATCCCAAAATTTTTTAATTACAATATATATAATAGTTAGTATAAAAAAGAATAGATATCCATACTAAGAATAACAAACCAATTTTCCCTAATAACATTTAAATAATATTATATAGTCGTATATTATTGGGCAATATAGAACCACCTATTAGGTATACTTAAATGGACTTTGAGTGAATAAAACATTTAGTTAACCATATCTACGTATTTCTGCGAAAAAGATGCGTAAGAAAAAAATTCATATGTGGAAGTATAATGATATTACCTTTCCTGATGACTGTACACCTTTACATAAACAAAGGAATACGATAAGCCAAGCAGCAAACAAACATGCAGCCATCCCCCAACGTATTTGACCAGTCTCTTCTATACCAGATGATAATCCTAGAACTTGATTACTGTAATAGAAATCATAAAATTATTTAGAAACTTTATTTTAATTCAAAAGTTATATAGTTTAAAAGCAGTAGACTACATGTAACGATAGCAGATACGGGCTATTCAAAGCTACAATCCTGTAGAAAAGAATATCATTTTTTAGTTTCACCAGTATTCCGTAAGAGCAGAGAACAGAGAGAACCTCGTGTAAAGACACTCCGTTCCCAACTTTCTACCGAATCTTCGAGACATTTCGTGTTAAGCGGCGGAACTCAACGCTGCAGTTTGTCTTCTTTATTAGAGCAGCAGCTTCTTTATTAGTCAGACATTGTGCCGTTTTATTAAAGGAGTAGATATTTACGTAAAGTATTCTTCAGCCGGCGGCTTGCGTAGGGCTACCTCTGCTAGGGCAGCAATGCCATGTAGAGACGAGTAGCTTTGATTCAAACATTGACGAAGATAATATGTGCCATTGATTGCTTGACATCTGTCTGCTTCTTCATATGAGTAACAAACTAAAATAATTGAGAATGTTATATTAAACATACCTAAATTAAATATGTTTTAGCTTTTACATAAGATCCAAAAGAAGTGTTCAATTAAATTTGATCAGGACAAACTTACATTTTGTACTCCATTCGGCATCGCAATTTTGCCACGGCAACTGATAAAAGATACTTGCAAAGGATACGACCATATAATATATTGTCCACGCGATGATAAGATTATAGTATAGCATGACTATACTAGATACTATGACCATTCCGTAGCCCAGCCCTCGAAAGAGCGGACAAAATTTATTATACACGGCTACAGGACCGAGGGCGGCGTATTGGCCAAATGAGAGTTCCATAAACATTAGGGGTAGACCAGCTATTATAAGCATCACCGTGAAAGGAATTAAGAAAGCACCTAAAAAGTAATGAAAACATTATTGACTCATATAAATTTAATATGCAATGTATTATCGTTAAAATATAAATAAACATTTCGGGGGAAAGTGGAGAAAGAAGTGTCTTAACACTAGGTTCCCTCTGCCTACACAGCGTAAAGCTGATTTGATTAATTTATAAATAAATATTTTAAACTTAAATCCGTCACATATGATAAAATAAACATAACAATAAGTTATTTCAGGAAAAGCATAAACGGAGAATTAGTGGTCGAACTCATTAGCGTTGGCACGATAAACTCGCTCATTATTTCTATAGTGCCACCTGAGCGCTGCTCAGTAATAATTAAAAACCGAATCGGTGATATACAATACTTGAAAGATATCTCAATGAACCAGTTAATTTTATTTTAACTTTAGTAAATTTTTTTTCACCCCTAAATCTTTGGAGATAAATTTCAGGCAACATTAACTAGAGCTATAAATTTTATTAGACAATTATTTTTGGTGGAATTTTATATTTACAAATATATTTAATAAATAACATACCTCCTCCGTTATTGTAACATAAATATGGAAACCGCCATACGTTTCCTAACCCGACACTGTATCCTAGAAGTGATAAAAGGAAGTCGAAACGTCCTGTCCAATTCCCGCGTTCGGGCTCTGTTTCCTCCATAATAGGATCTTTTCCTAATTCTTCCTTGCACTGTTAATCAATATCTTTATATATTTAACAATTTAATAGAAGAATAATACGATTAATTAAATCGTACTTTAATAATATTAAATCGTACAACTTCTCTTGATCTTATTTAAATTATTGGTATTTAAACCTACTGATATATATATTAGGTACATGTGCACTAAATAACGATGGTTAACACTTACATCTGAATGTTTTAAATCCATAGCAGGTATATTTTTCGTCACCGCCGGAATCGGTATTTTCGTTTGCTTTTCGGGTTTCATGTTGATATAAGACGGAAATACGTTTACAAAAACAAAATTAACTTCATGCTTTTATTGAGAATCACTTGAGTGCCGATGGTATTGGGAACACTTTTCACCGAACATTTTACACTTTCCCAACTTAATCGAAGTACGTAATATTCAATAAGAATATATTTTACGCAATGAAAACGTTTACATTATGGCAAATATGAATTCCATTAAAATTTAACAAAAAATAATAATTCCGTCGTCGAATTAAATGTACATTAGTTCACAAAACATGAGACGCATGAACGCGCAGATGTCAAGTTTCGCATCGACCGAACTCTGAATGAACATCTAGGTCAATATCAAGCCTCCGCCTTCACCGCACCCTCCCTCCGCCGCTGCGGGACGTTTGCTCCCAGACGAAAATCATATGGAAATGTCCTGAGCTTGCATTACCATATGGCCTTATTCCAGATTCAATAGATTAGTATTGTTAAGAAATCCGTATTATAGAAACGGTTTAACTATAAATTAAATTCATATAATATTTTATATACGTACTACCTACCTACTTAAAATATTTATAGTACTTATTTAAATTAAATATTTGGAATTTATCACGTTAAATAATTTAAATTAGAAACTAGCTCCGCAATTCAATGTTTCACACAAAATTACTCAAAAGGTAAACCAGGTAGGTATATTATTAGTGAATAAATTAGCATGAATGCATAGGCGGGCGGGCGGTCGTCCACAGCAACAAGGAAGGTCGCTGAAAGTAGAGCGGTGTATTGATTACGGCGTCGCGCACCTCCTTGCCCCGGCGCCCACCGAGATGTGTGTGGGGCTAGGTCACATGGCACAAGTATTTATGATTTCATTGTGCTTATCGAATATTTGGAACTTATATTACTTTGTTAATTTATTTACAAATAAATAAGTTTACGTTTTTTTTTTACTTTCATAAGTAATAGTATCATCAGGTATATTAATACCTATTCTTTTTTCGATTGTGTATACTTACAAGAAAATAAAATGTCTGAAATTTTACAAAATATATATTTGTAATGTATTATAAAGCTAAGAAAGAACGAAGAAAGATAATGCTCTAATCACACAGCATCAATAATATTATTAAAAAGTTTTTAAAGATTTTGTAATTCAAATACCGATCTTACTGACCTAGAACAAAAATAACATTTAACATCGTTTTCGTGTATTTGAATTTGGAAACAACAAAAGGTATCAGTGATATAAGCCTAAAATGGATAACTGTGGTTATTTTGTTTCGTAAGTTAAGCACCACTTATTTAAATGAACCATCAATCAAAATTCAGGAAACAGAGCCAAGGAACGTGTTTTGAAATGTGTAATTTCATTAAGTTTCAACGTATATAAACTTTTTAGCTACTATAAATACTACTTAAGTAATAATATTTATTTTTTGATTTTTTTAGCTTCACGCTGTATCCAGCATATAGCAGGGTAGGCAGAGGGAGCCTAGTGTTAAAACACTCCGTTCCTAGTTTGCGCCGAAATTTCGAGGCATTGCGTGTCGAGCGGCGGAATTGAAAACAACGCCGCGCTTTGACTCGACACCAGAGCGAAGAAAAAAAATAGTATATATACTGTCCGTAACACGGCTAGTGCTGTGGGTTAGACTGAGAGAGGAATAGCCTGCTTGTAACTGCCGTATGCGTGAGAGAAAGGGAAGCCAGATAGACTGCCGCCGTAACGACGCGTTACGTAACGAAGCGGTTTCTCCTCCCATAAGAAACTATCAGTTCAAAAAATAAAAATAAAAATTAAATAAATTGAATGTCACACAATATTAGAAATAAAACAAGCAAAAAAAGGCAATAACTTTATTTAATTATATTTTATCAAAAACATCACCTAAAAAGGCACAGTAAAATTTATAACAAAATTAGGAATGTAAAAAATATTTGGACCCTTAATAACAATTTTTTTTGCTTAAATTCTAAAATTTGTAAAATTACTTCTATAACAGTAGGAAGACACAGAATTTCATTAGCACGCAGTAACACGCAATATAATCCATAATATATACCTTAATCCCAAACATCAAATTCATTTAGAAATCATTTGATTGAAACGTTTCTTTACTTTTTACCAAGCATTGATTTAATAAGTGATTCCAATTTTCTGGTGTCTGCCGCAAATTTCCTGATGCCTTCAGAAAGTTTGTCTGTGGCCATTTGATCTTCGTTCATATGCCAACGAAACTGGGCTTCACTTAAGGATATCTTTTCGATATCGCTTTGAGCTGCGACTTTGGCGTCTAATGCCTGTAAAAAAGTAACATATTATTTTTATCTATATTCCGTATAAAGCAGGCTCCACAGAGGAAACCTAGTGTAAAGATACTCGGCTCTTCGCGCACCACCCAATATTGAGAATTGTGTGGCGAAATCCAAAGCAAGAAAGACAAAAACAAGAAAATGAAAACATTCATTCCTTCGAGTGGGAATCGAACCCAAATGTCTTCAGTTTTCAGTCAGACACTGTGCCGCAGAAAAGCGACTGTCTCGACATAATCCTCAAGTATGTATTTATAAACAAATTATGTTTCATAATTATATGAACACTTAATATTATACTGTCTACCTGTTTTAAAATCAGCTATGGAAAACAAATACTCAGGAAACTTTATTTTAAAGTCAGTAAAGGTGTGGTTTATTTTTAACTACAACAGAACCAAACGACATTGTTCCTAAGCCTATATTGGGGATACATATTTCCTTATTTATTTTAAGTTATATTTTTTCACTTTAAAAAATTTCATAGTTAAGTTGTATTTATTTCTACATACACTAGGTGCAGTAAGTCATTATTACGAAGAAATTGAATGTCAGTTCTTTTCGCAATGGAAAAATTTTATAAGAGAAATTTTATGCAAAACGAAGGTCTTCGATGCTAACCAAACCCTATCTAAAATATGACTAAAAATATACTCAAAATAATTCTTTTATAATTCACTTCAAATGACTTAAACTATCTCACAAACAATAAAAATTGAAGGAAAAGTAGGCCATGGTTGCATGCCCATGCTTCCATCAAACAATAATGAATGCATCTAAAGCGTAATTTCACATAAAAGTTTATACTCAAGGTTTTTTTATAGTCATTTCTTTGTAGTTTCTGTATACCTCTGCATGGTAAAATTACATACATTATGTAAATTAATGGAAATCGTGTATATTTTTTATATGATGATGATACAAAACATATTGCAAAATGATATAAGTGACACTGTTTGACGTAAGAAATAGGTAGTCTTATTGAAACGACGTTTTTGAGTTCGTTTTCCACTTAGGGGATTTATTTTTTTTCATTTCCTCGCTCTGGTCAAAAGACAAAACCCCAAATTTCTGCCACTTGGGTTAAGTGGAAGGTAAAAAAGGTAGTCTGGAAGAAATCGCTGATTAGCGATAAGATCTCCTTTCGTGCTTCAATTATATGTATGTATATTTTTTACTCTTTTTTAACTTTATTTTTAAATATTAATTGTGCACAATCAAGTATAAATAAATAAACATGTAATGTATCAAAAATTGTAACAATTTTTTTTGAATGGAATATCTTAACACTAGGTTCTTTCTTCTACCTACTTTGCTGTCTGCGTACAGTGTGAAGTTACAAAAAATATTTTATTCCTAACGTCTACCTCTTACATATGTTAAAATAAGAGATATATTATGTAAAGTCATAGAAATTGTATGAAGACCTAGGAAGACCTAGGAAGATAAGATAAATAAAAAGAAAGATAAATAAAACTGACCTTCTTTAATGGTTCTCCACTACCAGCCAGCTCTTGTAAAAGTTTTGGACTGATTGTTAGCAAGTCGCAACCAGCAAGCTCCCTTATTTCTCCAGTGTTACGAAAAGAAGCACCCATCACCTGGGTTTTGTATCCGAACTTCTTGTAATAATTATACACACGAGTCACTGATAATACACCTGGATCATCTTTAGCCTCATATGCGTTCTTAGTATGCTCAACGTACCTTTAAAAATAATATAAAAAATTATATAGTTATTTGTTGAGGCATACAGCAGCAGTACAGCGCTTGACTGTACGTCATGACCGTTGCGGCTTCAATTCCCGAATAGCGAGAATGAAATATATTTAATTTCTCGCTCTGGTAAGACTACAAAGGACGGCGCTGAGTCTCTACATTCAACACGCAATTTGTCTGGTCAATTGGGCGGAAAGTGTAGAATGGAATGTATTATAGAATAGAAAGGAATGTTTTTATGCATAGGGAATGAAATGTTCGCTGCAGTCTATTTCAAAGGTATCATTGTAGCTAATAAGTGTGAATAATAATACTAATATATTAATTTTATTAAATAACATGTAAATATTATACTAACCAATCTAAAATTCTGCCAACAAATGGTGATATTAAAGTGACATTTGCCTCTGCACATGCTATCGCTTGGTATAACGAGAAAAGTAATGTCAAATTACAGTGGATACCATGCTTCTTCTCCAGTTCCCTGTTATCAGAAAAAGGAAATATATATTTTTAACATTTTTAAAGTGTTAGTCCACACTTAGAACAGAAAAATACTTATTTAGAAAACATAAAAAAATTGAACGTACCGGGACTCGAACCCGCGCCTCTCGGAAACTCGCTCTGACCATTAAGGTATACGTTATCGTCAAGCTACAATTTATTTATGTTGTTAGCAACTCTGTAGGAAGTTTTTTACAAATTTCCGCTACCCAAAGATAATTGTTAAGAATTAGCAATATTTCGAAAATTGGGTGGGGATTGGGAAACGTAGTGTATTATTTACACTAGGTTCCCCCAGCCTACCCTAGTACATGCGTGATACAGCATGAAGCTAAAAACTTAATTTTTTATTCTTACTTTGCAGCTTGAATCCCCTCCCAAGTCGAGGCCAATTTTATTAAAATTCTTTCTTTTTTAATACCATGCTCTGCAAACATAGTAATAAGCTTAATAGCCTTTGCCATACTAGCATCTTTATCAAAAGATAACCTGTAAAGGAATTAGAAAAATTATTAGAATAGGTTTCTACATTCCCAGTACCATATTTAATATATCTTCCACATAAAGATTTTGTTTTCATTACATTTATAAAATATGTGCGTAATATATAACCAATTATTTTTATTTCTTCGCTCTGAAAACAAAAAAATATAGATTCAATTTTATAAATGGTCAATTACCTGGCATCCACCTCAACTGATACTCTTCCAGGAATTATTTTCAAGATTTCACAGCCAAATAACACACTGAGCATGTCTAATGTTTCTGACAGTTGTTCATCTACATTTCTGAAATAAATATTCACAAATTATCACATATGTATTTTTTTATTTATTTAATTGACTTTTATTTACAGGTAGAAGACCTGTATCCCATATACAGGCAGGGTAAGTAAGGAATCTAGTGTTAAGACTTAAGACACTTTATTCTCTATGCATCATCTAATTTTCAAGGCATTGCATGTGGCTTGATACCAGAGTAGAGAATAGATAGAGACTATATGAAAATAATTTATTTCCCTGATTCAGGATCGGACTAACATTTGCCGCATTTAAACAGATGCTGTACTGCTGCGCCACAGCAGCCAAAGATTCCTAACATTACCTGATTAACTACTTAAGTTACTAAGCAGCAGTGTTGTTGTTCCACCACTTAACATGGAATGTCTCAAAAATTAGACTGAAAGTGAAGAATTGAATGACTTATCACTATGTTTCTTATGCCAACCCTGATATATGCGGGGTGCAGCATATTGTAATGCTAATAATTAAAAATTGTATCAGTGGAATTAAAAAAAATAATGACACAGTAAGTAAGACAACAATTCAAAACATAATATGCCTCTGTGACATCATACAAATACACAAGATCTAATATATTTTTCTAGCTCACACTTTATTCCAGGTAGGCAGAGAAAACTTAATTTTATGAAACTCATTTTCTCATTTCCCTGGTTGGAATGAAATGAAATCACAGAATAATAACAACCTCAATTGTCAATTAAATAAGGATATTTAATTATAAATTACAATAGGAATTGTAATTTTAATAATGAAGAATACACTTTTGTTTTCCAATTATCTATTTGTAGATTACAATAAACAAGCTCAAAAATCATTTATACTATATAATGTACTTAAAAAGAGTCTCTAAAGAAATGAGCAAATAATGAAACAGATAAATGAAACTAAAATAAGCTTTATATTAAAAGCATGTTATAATTTTATTTAATTATGCAATTACACTTGTTAATTGCTAATTTGAGTTTTAGGATGTAAGACAGATTACTGCTTAGTGACATGATTTTGCAAAATAATTTAAAGTATATTTTCCTTAAATAGTAGAAAAAATAATCCGATGCAAAATCTAGATTTAATTATCTTTTTTTCCATCATATCAATAAATTTATTAAAATGAAAGATAATGAAATCTTTAGATTTCACATTTGATTATTTTCTTTCTATCATTTAAATGATACTTCACTTCCTTAAGGAAGTAATATTTTAAAATAGATTTATAATTATATTTTAAAGTATCTAATATAATTATAGTTAAATATTATAACTCATAATAATTTTGCTAAACAAACTAAATAATTTGGTATATTAACAAGTCTTTATGTTTCTTTCTAAAAAAGCAAAAAAATATTTTAAAGCAACATACATATTATTAATATATAAAAAAGATTATTTATATCTATATTAACACTAACCCACCACAATCCTTGCCATATTTAATGGCTTTGTCCAGCAAGTGTTGGTACTGTTCCATTCCAGCAGCAGACAAAATAAGGCTTGGATTTGTTGTTGCATCAGTAGGCTTATAAGCTTTCATAGCTATAAAATATATAGTATATTAGTAAAAAAATATATATATTTCATACAACTAACTATTACTTTAAACTCACCTTCAAAATCACCTGTATCGGCTACAACAGTAGAAAATTGTTTCAGCTGATCTAAAGCGCTCATTTTGGACCGTTTCGTTACAGGTTCACTACTCATACTGAATGCTAAAGCAATTGCCTGTTGGTATTGTCTGAAACTACTAAAAGCAATAAAAGTAATTAGTGCGCGAATGAGAATATTTCTCACCGGTAAAATCTTGAAGGTGACCTCATAAAATAACGTAATACTAACGTCACTAAGAGATAACCTTTATCCTCATACCACAGAATGTTTTTAAAAATATTTTATTTATATTAATAGTTATTTTCCAAGACAATAATGCAAAGACATAGTCTATAAAAAACGTACCTTAATTATTATAATATGATTACAGTATAATATTTAGTATGTTATAGAAAATTAAAATCAATTTGAGGTTAGCCTAATGAATAATTCATGTATACGAATTGTCAGGCGTCAGTTAATTGTCAAAATTAATGATTTATTACTTTTTACTTTATCGGAACGTCATAAACTAAGAACGTAACATTTTGCTTTATGCATATTTATTGCCAGGCCTAATAATTTTTATTTTAGCTCCACTCTGTATCCCACATATCGAAAGGTATTCAGAGAAGTACCTTACATTCCTTTTTAAAATCTTCAATAACTTCCCTGATTATCTGTGTTCCCATTTCCGCTTCTCACTTCCTATTGCTCAAGACGGTCACGGTCATTCCGTCGCTTGCCATAGATTGAAAACAATTAACTTAGTTTAGTTTTTTTTTACTTTAACTACCTCATTTTTTATATATATCAATATGTATACTTATTATAAATATGGATATGTAAGTTTATATATTATTTTTTTCATCTCCAACTGTATCCCGCATATAGCAGAGTAAGCAGAGAGAAGTGTTAAGATACCCTGTTCCCCACTTTCACCTAATTAGAAACCAGAGCGAAGAAATGAAAATATATATTTAATTTACTCAAGTGGGGATCGAACCCACAACCAGTCAATTTTAAAGTTACACCTTGTGGCCCAGCGCCCTTTTTTTCCTATTTTATACTTATAGTAACGGTAGGCAGGCTCCACCTCTCTTAATCTTTTTTTTTTTTTTTTTTTCGGGCTTGAATTTAATGCTGTTAGCCTTACTGGCCTTTACAGCGACACCGGGTGGGTAGGGAAGAGGGTACTCTGTCCCTGAAAGATATGCAGGCACTGTGTG
>DWNA01000570.1:0-21498 GCA_018249835.1 Heliconius besckei | reverse complement strand
AGTATAGTTTCCAAGACGGTGTTTCTTAAATAATTTAGTGTTAGTGAAGATATTCTTACCCAATGAATCTGGTATATTCCTCGGTAAAGGGGCACGTTGGGTGGGCCCTTTTTCCATTGCACAATTATCCCCTGCATCTATATAAAACAAAGAATGCCATACAAAATAAGCTTCCGTTTAGCTTTTGATAGCTGGATAGAGGGAACCTGGGAACCCAGGAACTTACAAGTGTCACATTTACGTCACTTGCTATGCCACTAAGATACTCCATCCTCAAGCTATATAAGTTTGTATAAGTAATTATCAACAAAATATTATTAATCTGTCATTGAATATTAAAGTTATGATTTAATTTACTATATACTATTGTTTTTGCAAATTTCTTTATTTTCTTAGGGCTTTAGAAAAAGGAACAAAATAATGTTTTTTTCATTTACTATGTAGTAGTTATATACGAATGCTATATAAGTAGACAAAGTATATAAAAATATATAATATATTATAAATTCATTACAATTTAACTAATTATTCTATAACAAATCACAAAATTACCTAAAGGAACTGCCATCTCAGATGGAACAATTTGTGGTGACTCGATAGGTACAGCAGGCTGAAACCAAATATTGATAATAAGCAATTTATAATACTACCATTACATTTGTAAACGTGAGGGTTGTTGGATCAGAGGTTGGTGTCTCAAACCAACAATTCTTATATGAATTATTTAACTCAAAATATAGCATATACTGCACAGGGGACCTGAAAGCCTAGTGTCAAGACACTACCCATTAAGACCCTTCCAATCCCTGCTAAAAGAATATTGCTCCTACATATATAATTAATTTATCAATAATCAAAATAACTCACAATTGCTGGTGGTACTGTCCTCTCTTCATAGGGTTCACTGAATGATGTATAACTACATGGTTCTACTTGAACATTGGGCACTTCTACTGTTATGTTTGGTACGACACATTCTGTTTCTGATTGTACATAAGTTTGTGGAGGCTGGAATTACAATGATATTTTTTTATGTTAACTTTACCTTTATTTAGAATAAACAGAGGAAATCAAGTGTTAGGACTCACTTTCATGTTGTTTAGTAATAAATGTGCTTTATTTTCGTACCACAGCAAATAAATAAAAAATAATAATTTCCTCGAGTGGGAATTGAATTCACATACATCGCCTTTACAGTAAGACGCTGTACTATCGGTATTATAAGTTAATTTATAAATGTAAGTTAAGAATAAATCTTAATTTGAATATTATGCTATATTAACTTATATTAATAATTAATCACTATTATATTAACAAAAGGTATTGATTTAATTACTATTACATTTGAATAATATTTGCGCTGCAAGCATACAAGGAAAACATAACATAATAATAATATTATTTTCATAATTAGTATATAGGTGATGTAATACAGTGGGAATAATAATGAAACAAAAAAGAAATCTCAATCAACCATTAAATTTAAACCATTAAATTTAGGGCTTTTGTAATAGTTTTGTTTACTTACCGAGTTATATTCTATGTTTTGTCGATTAAACTCCGTGGGCACTGGGTCGACTGATTCATTAAACGATTCAAGAGAACTTGGTACATTTTGTGAACTACCATCGTCGTAATCATCAGCCAAGAGTTCGTCTTCTTCTTCATTACCTAAATTATAGTCTGCAAGACTGTGATCACCTAAATCATCGCCGAGTAAATCCTCGCTGTAAATAAATTATATTGATCTTAGCGCTAGCATGGAAATTTTCTTACCCTTGAATTGTGACTTTATAACAATATAACACAAAACTTTATATTACACTTATGTAAATATGTTTATTAAAATCGATTGTTGCATTAGTTAGATAAAAATACGATTTAATAAGTATTTTATAAATAAATAACAAAAATACTAACTTGTCCGACATGTTGACAAAAATACTTGCGTTCTAATTTTGTTCACAGATTAAAAATGCTTTGTGACTCGTATAGAGACTGTATAATGTAATATAGATAATAAAACCCATACAAATATTCGTCAGACGTCATTCAGTTATCAAATTAATATTGATATAAATATAAATTAAATCACGTTTAATTGATTGAAGAGAAATTATATATTAAGGAAAGTTTAACTAAGTACAATAGTGAAAACTGCACTTACATCAGTTAATCAGTTTAATCTGAGTTAAGCTTAAATAAACGCAGAGACAAACTGACAAAAAAATTATTGGATATGGATCTTATTACATAGATAAATGTCCACAGGATAAAATGTTCATCCATATACATACAGACATGAAAATTATATTTTTTTCTGGTTATTACCATATTGCTGCTATTAATATTGTTGAAGAAGATAATAACAATCAAATTAAAATATATATATATTTTAACTAATAAATTATTAGGACGAATTAATAAATAAACTCCAGCTGTAACTAATGTTAAAGAATGAACTACTATTAAGCAAGTAATAGTGAATAATATCTATGCACAACCACACATTATATAAATGAACACCGAGCCTTCAGCATTACAACTCCTAGATAGTTTTTTTTTAAATATATTTACTTAAGTTATTAAAATTATTTTCAATCATAACTTTCATTAAAGATTCATTATTCATACATATTTTACACACATCATATACTTGCCTACCTATTTATATATTTTTTATTATGAGAGAGCATATTTGTTCCTTGTGAGAGAGTATCTTAAGTCACACTTTCATCTGTTACTATTATAATTTTAAATAAAATATTAAATGTTAATTATACAAAAAATATATCCAACAATTGTTTGGTTAATTTTATTACTACATTCTTAAAAATCATCTTCACGCAGAATTCCGCACGAAGTAGGGTCCTTGGTGCCAGAGCGAAGAAATGAAAATATTCATAAATAATAATTTTTTACTTATGGTAAGACGATGGGCCATTGTAAAACGACGGCCTCAATAATCAATTAAAAAATATTTCACTTAAATATAAATAAAAAGAACAAATCAATTTTATTAATATTCCTTTTATTTAAAACTCATAATTATCTCTAAATGACAAAAATGTTGCAATATTAAAATACTCCGGCATTACAGTAAGTAATTTCTTATAATCTTCTGTAAAGTCTTCTGGATTATAAATTTTATTTGCAGTGTGAGACATATCCACCAGTGTATGAGATTGGAGATCACGTGGTACCTATTTTATATAAAGAATAAATATAAATATAAATATTTTTTTCGCCTACATAGCAAGGCAGATGGAACCTGGAGTTAGGACACTCTGTAAAATTATTTAATTTCGACAAAATAAGAAAAACACTTCAATATGATAAAAACTTAATTAAAAAAACTTACATTAAACGTCAAAATAAATTCCAAAGGTTCAAATATCTCAGAGTATGTACCAAATGTTTGAACGATTACATATAAAGGTCTTTCTTTATGCAACATTGTTTCTTTTAATGGTGAATTAAAAGACCATTTTATTAAGGATATATTTGATCGTGGTAGTATTGTTATTGTGTTTTGTGATGGACCTATAAAAATAGTTGTAATATAAAATTTATCAATTCACATTGGAATAAAAGTGATATATCTCAAAAAGAGTAATTTCTAGTTTTGCTAAAAATATTTCGTTATGATTTGATGATTCTATGATTTCTATAACCGTATGGTCCTAGGATACTATGATTTTATAATCTATGATTATATTATAAAATTTTAGATGTAGTAGATTAATACCTTAGTGCTGTAAATAAAGCAATTAATCAAAAAATAAATTAAAAGAAAGCTGAATTAATAACTAAATAGCAATAATTAAAATTTTATGTTTAAACTTTATAAAATCATATAATGTATTGTCTAAAATTAAACTAATTCATATTTACCATTTAAACGAAAACTCAATATACAATTTTCATCTACACATGATCTGTTTGTCAATTTGAGTGAATGTTCAAATGAGTCTGGGGGATTCATTTTCACGAATAAACTGCCTTG
Organism: Heliconius besckei; assembly: GCA_018249835.1. NCBI lineage: Eukaryota > Metazoa > Arthropoda > Insecta > Lepidoptera > Nymphalidae > Heliconius > Heliconius besckei. The sequence goes on along the minus strand of DWNA01000570.1, from coordinate 17,492 downwards.
CCTAAAAAATATAATAAATAAACGAAATTAATATAAATCAAAATAGATTTTACTTTTTATTGTTTTCAACAAGAAAGGTTTGGTTTCTACACAGAAAAATGTTTACATAAAGCTACATAACGAACGTTACTTTTAAAATAGACAAAAAAAATAAAAGCAAAGTTAATCAGAGCTAATTTTTAATCTAAAGGACAATATTAATACAAAAAAAGCATACAAACTCACATAAACTTAGAAAATCTCAATCTATATATAGGCATATTGCAATGAATGAATTCTTCACATTCATCGTCTGTAGTCACTTTTAGGTCACTTTCAGATATTTTGACAGCAGTCCTGTCACTGTCAATGTCATTTATATATAAGGGACTGTTTTTTATAGCGTTAAGGGCATATTCAACAGAGTATAAGTCTACTTTAGTTATAAGAACACCGGATATTTGTTCTGTTTTTGTTAAATTTTTATTATATGTTGTTACTTGTGTGTGCTGAAAGACAATAATAACATTAAAAATAATAATATTACGTTTCTTTTAATTATTTATAATTATTATAATAATTAAAGTAAACGGTCAGAATAATATATATTTAAAAAGTAGTTACCAAGATATTAATTATAATAATAAATAATATAATATATAGGAAAAATAGCTATCATCACGGATTTTTAAAGATCTCGTAGTGATTTTTAAAGATCTCATTTGAATTTCGTATTCTCTTTTTAATATTATGAGCAACATTTTGAAAATTATTAAAAAATATATACTTACAAACCAATAATGTCTCTGTACAACACTTTCTCCACGATAAGGACTTAATGGAATGAACATAAACACAAAACAAACTAATAATCCAGTGGATAGAACTAGCCAGAGTCGTTTACGATTGAACAGGAGTTCGATTCCCGACTGTCAAAAAAAGATTTGGTTATTATTATTTTTTATTTATTTTTACGATTATAGTTACGCTAAAATCATTACTACAAATTTTTGTACAATTATTTAAGCCAAGACACATCATTCTACAATTTCAGCTCGAATACAAGATTATGTGTTGAGTGGCGAGCTCAACACCGCAATTTGTTTTACAGGACCAGGAAAATGAAAACAATTAATTAATCCAAGTTGGAATCGAACTTTGAATCACTATACGATACGATGCTAAGTCCTCTAAAAAAGTTTAAAAACATATATTTACCAAAGACAAGCACACAAGGAGTGACAAACCCGCACTGACTGTCGCAATAACAACGTCCGGTAAATCATTTCCTGATCTACCCATTATGGGTATTAGAAACGAAATAAATCTATACGAAAGAGAATATCCAAATAACGTTGCGGGTAAAGTCGGTATTATTTCTAGTGTTAAGTGTTGAAGCGCTAGAAAATTAAGAAATAAGTTACAAAATACGTTAAATATTTCCAATAAAAGGAACTAAAACACTACTACTATTACTACTTTAACATTTTACCGTGAATTCTCACAAATATATATTTTTGAGTTATGTCACTTTGATTCTAAGAGTAAAAGTGGCCTAACGCGAAATTCCACACAAATACAATTCAGTTATTTTACGATTCCTCACCAATATACTTTGTTAGTTAGGTCGTTCTCACTCAAGGCGATATATTTTTATGATTATATTAACAAGTGCCGGAGCTCAGATGATAAAACCAATAACAATAACTTTTAAATGATTAAATTTTGTTATTAAATAAAACTTACCTAAAATTGTCGTGGTGCAGGGGTACGAAAACGGCGCCCCGCTGTAAATATGACAGTTGCCAGTTCGATCTCTACTCGGGGAATATTTTAAATATTTTCATTTCATCGCTCGGAAACAGAAGTGTCTTAATAGGAACGAAATGTCTTAACACTAAGTTCCCAGGTTCGCTTTGTCTATCCTACAATGTACGTAATATAGGGTGAAGCTAAAAAAAAAGAAAGAAAAAGTTACCTGACAATTTCCAATATCTCACTACAGTCATTGAAATAAAACTACTTAAAGTCATTATTAAAAGGAAAACTGTCAAAATGTATCGAATATTCGCTAGAGAAGGAAAAAAAGATGATAATAAAAGGCAAATAGATAAAATCAGTCGAGTTGCAGTTAAACTTTGTATACAACGTATCGAGCGATTTAGTGTGACCTGGAAAAAAAGATCTTATTTATTTATTACATTTTTAAAGTGCTATTCTAAACAAAGAGTTTGAAAAATATTTTTTAAAGAACAGATAGAACGAATACATGTCCGCTACATTAAAATTAATGCTAAGAGTGATACATATTTTAAACATTTTTTTTAGGTTTCAATCCACATTAAGGATAGAAAAGTATTTTTTAGATGCTAATCATTTAATTTTTTTCCTCAATATTAAATAAATTTCCTCAATATTAAATAAATTACAATTTACCTTCTTAATTCTCCATATATCAAAAATATGTGAAGCACTTATACCTCCTATTAGACATGGTATCCAATACAACGGTATAACCATCCAATTGTCAGTCAAATATCTGGAAAATGATATGATTATACAGTCAATATAATTTTCTTGTTCATTTTTAGCTTTATTCTGCATACAGAAGGGCAGAGGAAACCTAGTATTAAGACACTCCGTTTCCTAATTTCCTTTGTTTGTCTTGTGGTCAGAGAAAGGAAATGAGAATATAAAAAAAACCCCCGGGTGGGAATCTCTATATGTAAATCCGTATAATGAGACTGAGGTAAAAACATAACCCAATCGGGCAATAAGGGAGAAAATATATTATTTTAAATTACAAACCTCATTTGTGTAGTTGTCATGACCATAATGTATGTAAAAATAGCAACAGTTATTATTTCGGTTATTAAACAAAACATTCTTCCCGCCATTGACCACATAAGCTCATGAATTATTGATTTTCCTGAAAAAAAATCACTTAAAATGTTAAATCACTTAAACTACATTAGTATTTTTTTTAGCTTCACACCAAATTTCGCAAATAGCAAAGGCAACCTGTTAACCTAGTGTTAAGACACTCCGTCCCCATAAAGCCACTTCCCTTATTTATGAATTAAAGCGGATTTTTTTTTAATTTTAAGAGAAAACGTTTCTTAAAGTAGGATTACAAATCACTGTCCTTGTTTTAAATTATCAACTGAATCTTAATAATAACTGTATATAAATATTTTAACATAAATTCTTGTAACATGTTTTTTTTTTCAAATAATGGCAGCACTTACGAAATCCAAATAGCCACAGATAATAAACAACATTCGCAAATCCCAGTAAAGAAACAACCAAGTCTACTATAAAAGCCGTTAAATACGAATACGTTATTAGAAATAAACCAACGTAGTCGTAATAAACACCGACTGAGTGATCATTCTGAAAAATAAAATAGTGTATCAGTAAAATGTTAAAAAGTTTATATTTTTTAAGTCGTAAATTTATATGAATTTTGACATTTTATATTTAGTGTATAACATGAGTTGACTAATAATAGTTATGTCCAATTTTTTTAAAGTAATAAAATTGTTCTTTAAAAGTGATTTTTGATATATTTTAATAAATTTAACATTGATTTTTCAAATCATTTAAGTTGTGTCTTTTTAAACTTTTGGGAATTGGGAACCTAGTGTCAGAATACTCCGTTCCCATTAAGACACTTCCTTTTTCCACTTTTCGCCAAATTCTGGAGGCATTGCTTGTTGAGTGGCGGAATACAACGCTTGCGGCGTTAATTTTATTTACAAATTAATAGCATTACTCACTTGATTTCTCAACTCTACATTGTCAGCACTCTCTTTAATAACATTCAAAAGCATATTTCCCGCGTTCTGTATGACGCCATTTTGTATATAATGTGTTATGTCATTACGCGTGTGGTATACATTGCCGTATTTTATAAATGCTACGTCTATACCTAAATATTAAAATTAAAGTATAACTAAAAAATTTGAATAAGTATTTAAATTAAGATGAATAATTAAATAAACAATAACAACATTTACAAAGTTTGTTCTTTTTATTTATTTAAAAAAATGCACATACATTTAAAGACGTATTTCTCGCTTTCTATATTACACCATTTTGTAACTTTTGTATTTAAAAAAAAGTATAATATTTACTTATTAAAAGTAGAGAAAAATAATATACACACCGACTAAAAAGTGCTTCATCCCAAGCGAATATTGACATATTTGACACATTTAAAGATAAGCTGACCCTACTACGAAAAAGATTAAATCCAAAAAAAATAAGTCAAAATACCTTCTATATGGCCAAAATCCCTAAAAATTCTGAAATCCGTGTCTGAAGGAACCACGCCCGATGCAAATAGCACTTCGCCTAGACCTTGAGCATTAGGTTTGGAACATGTTTTTTTATACATATTAAAAACTCTAGGATCTGTTACCTAAAAGATAAATAAAGAAATTAAAAATTCAGTAGAAAAGAAAGATCGCATAGGAGCGTAGCCTAGTGTTAAGAATTTCATTTCTCCGTTTCGAGACATTGCGCGTTTTAGGCGTTGATCATCTTCTGATAAGAATCAAAGAGAGAAAATTCAAATTATTCACTGCCCTGAAAGGGAATCGAACCGTCAAGCGTTCCGTTTACATTCAAAGGCTTACGTACAGTCAAAGGCTTTGCAACTGCACCTCGACGAATTCTGATGAAAATGTAGTGATCTATCATATATCCTAACGTTTTACTTTGACATACAGTAAGGTCGACGAGTCGTGGTCGCTCTGAAATTAGCTGTAGCTGTGAATGGCTGCACAGTCTTGATTTCTCATTTTGTATTGATTGATTGATTTCTCAATTTGATATATTTCTCATTTTTAATTCGGCTACAACTTGTCAACCGTACTGTACTTTAAGTAAAGGGATCCAAAGTTAAGTCTTGGCCGATATTTTCTATATATATATAAATAAATAATTCACTAATAAATTAGAAGTTCTTCATTGTTATCCTACTGTCGTTTTTTGTATTATTGTCAAGGTTTTCTTGACAAGCAGCATATTTTGTAAATACATTATATATAGGCACATCGCCTTGTTTTCTTAATTAAATAACGAAAAAGATACAAAAATTAAATTAAAAATAAAAATATATTAGAAAGAACATTGTATACATTACTTGAAAAACGCTCGGCTTGCCATTCATTCCGGCTGAATCCAAATTGATTACGTTTGTCACACCTTTAGCCCAAGGATGTTGTAGAAAACCATGACTAGCCTATAAAAAAATCAAGAAATTATAACCAATCTTAAATATATGGAAACGAAGTAACAAATAATTTTGGAAAAAAACATTTTTAAGGTTCCATACTTCAAAAGAAAATATCATTTTGTTGTCGGTCCGTTTGTATGTCTGTTCGTCTGTAAATATTATTAATAATAAAATATTATACAGCACAAAGTAACTCACCAACATTACACTTTCTTCTGCGCCATTAAAAAGGAAAATTATATTATTTTTGAACTTATCCTTCCTTCTAGATAATTTGTACAGCACTTCTGCCATTGCAGCACAAAATACGCCATTGTCAGACGCGCCTTATAAGGGAAATAAATAAAAAAAAATTAAATCAGCTTCACGCTGTAGAGGGACCCTAGTGCAAGATACTCGTTTCCCATCCGCGGCTTTACTTTTGAGACATTGCGTGTCAAGTGGCAGTACTCAACGTTGCGCATTTATAAAATTTAAAAATAAAATAAATCAAAACTGAGAACTGGGAACGGAGTATCTTAACACTAGACTCCGTCTGCCTTCTTTAAGCGTTATACAGCGTGTAAGTGAAGAAAAAACAAAACTGAATTATTAACAACTCACCCATGGCAAATGGCACAGAGTCATAATGACAGTTAACAAGTAGAGAAGGCCCGGTTGTACCGTCGGGATTGAACCCGCTATCACCTTCCAACACTGCTATGACATTAGATATGTTACGGTAGCAATTCACATATGGCACTTTGAAATCTAGCCAGTAATCGTCTGGAAAATTTATAAAATGGGTATTAGATTATTTTCATGTTTTATTTTATCGTGGCCTTCGCGGAGCATTGGCGCAAGCGTGCGCTGTAAATAAGAAGGTTGTGAATTCGATTTCAACTAGAGGGTATAATGTAACAAGATAAAAAACAAAGCGTGGCGTAGAGTTCCACCACTTAACACGCAAGAATAGGAAAAGACTTCGAGTTTAGACACTCCATTTGATACAATAAAACTTACCAGAGGCAAATTGCCAGTCGGTGGCAACAGGTAAATTGGCATTACTGGCAATACTATCAACTAAATCCTTCATATCTCGCGTTTTGGCCAAATGATATGGCATTCCAGAGACCCTAGGCTCATCACCGAGTATTTCTTTTAAATATTTCCTCGCGTGTTCTTCACTAAATATGTTTGATTCCTAAAATATATGTACTTACATATTTAGGTATATAATTACGTTATAAGTAAAGTATTTTCTTTCTTTTTTATTTTTTAACTTCACGGTACATCGCGCGCATGACAGGGTAGGCACAGGGAACATAGTATTAAGACATTCCGATGCCCACTTTCTACCAAATAGAGATTCGAGACATTGCGCATTGAGTAGCGGAATACCAGAGCGAGCGAAACAAAAATATTAAATAAATCATTTTCTTGAGTGGGAATCGAAGCTACTGTTGTCGCGTTTACGCCACCGAGTCACGACGGCCTCCTTTGAATATTTCTTTGCTACATACAAAATTGGCTAACGTACTTGAGTCAAATTCATAGAAGAATCGTCATGATTCGTCAATTAAGGCGAAATAATTTTTAAAAAATCTTTATGACAATCTATTATATTTTTTCCACATCGGTTTCTTTTTGAATAAATAGTCGTTTTATAAAATTTATCGTTCTCCTGACCTCTCAAATTACAAGCGGAAAATCAAATGTGTGATATAAGAATCAACCGTGCATATAAGAGTTTCATCGTAGCCTGAGATGAGAAGTTGAGAACGTATGGCTCAGTCGTCAGAGTGCGCGGATGTAAGCAAAAAGCGCTGGTTCGAGTCCTAAAGCTAAAGTTAGAGGTTAATATTTGTATGTTTTCGAAAAAGTTATTTTTCCTTCTTAAATATACAAGTTGAGTGCCACGTGCGATTGTTCACTTGTCGCTCGTGTCTTCGACGAAAATATTTATATTTTCATTTTCCACTTCTGGTAACGAGGCAAAACATATGTTAGGTACTCAAAAATTCGGGGGAAAGTTAGTAACGAGGTGTCTCAACTCTAGGTTCCCGGGTTCCTACTACATAAAAAACACGTTACATTAATAAATGTTATGTAACTTACATTTCTTTTAATATCTCGTTCTAGAACTACTGGAGGGAGATCATCTTCTATTATTTTAGTAACGAAACCAACTAAAAGGTAGAACGCTACTAATAATATTAAAAACGGACTTGGTATCTGTAAATAATAAAAGTAAATTAATGACTAAAAACAATGAGTACGTTTATTGTAAAATATAGCATACTGTTATAGTTATTAAATTATTCTTATCTACTAAAGAGAAAGGGGAACGGAATGTTTTAACACTATGCCTGCTATGTGCGGGATATAGCGTGAAGCTGATTTATTTGATTTTAAGTGGAAATACATAAAGAAAATTTAGGAAATGAAATCTCCATGTTTTTCTTGTATGACTTATTACTATTTTACACTGTACTCTAAACCAATTCCATGCTGTTAATGAAACAATGCCAAAAATTTATGTAAGTGAAAGCTTACCAAAAATTGATTAGTAAATGCGAATAAAATGTTAAAATTACAGAAAGGAATAAAAAGAAGTAATATAAATTTGTTAAAATAATATTTTTAACACTTTAGTTATACACAAATCACAGTGTAAAGAAATCCATGCAATAAACATACATTATATAAATATTTATTATTAAATAACTAACTACTAAATGGTATATGGTGTTAATTACAAGAAAAATAAGTATATATCATTATGTTAACCGTTTCAGAAGGTTTTTCATCATGATCGTTAGTCCCAACATTTGGTAGCCCAATATGTGTGTGTCTTTTATTCTGTAAATATATTAATAAATTATTATTACATTATTATACTCTAACTAGTATTTTAGCCTAAAAACGAATAATTTAATAGCTAAACATCTTAATAGAGAACAGCAAAAATTTTGTTGTCTTTAGTTGCCACAATGTTTTTTTTTTAATTTTTTGAGTCTGGAGAATTTTAGTATTTTTTAATATTTATTGTTTATAACAACAAGGCAACAAAAATATCTCATCATTATGTGAAAATTTCAACTGTCTAACTATATCATGAGATACAGCCTGATGACAGAAAGAAGGACTGATAGTAGATTCTTAGTAAAAAGTTTTACCCATGTGTAAATCATTTTCCCTTTAATTATATATATATATAAATAATATGTTAACAGGCGATAGCTGGACAACTGAGTGATTTGACACCAAATTATCTTTACCTTAAGTGAATAATATAAAGAAATTTTTACACATAAAATATATGCTTAATAATTCTTGGTAATATATTTACCTCTTATAAATAAGGAAATAATCAAATAAGGAAAAAACCAAACATTTATTTCATATACTTTAGCTTTGTTTATTCTGTAATTTATGTTATAATAACAATTGGATTACTAGGATTTATTGTTTGATCTCATTATGATGAGATCAAACAATAAATCCTAGACATTAAAATATCTTAATCATTATAAGTAAATAAGGGAACAATTTACTGATATTTTATTTCAAACAAAATAAAGTATATACAGTGCCGGTTTTAGCACTACCGGCGCCCTGGGCGAAATTTTTTCGGCGCCCTCTAACTACATTTCAATAATATACAAAAAAGGGAATGGGTACAACGAAATAACCATCTATTTAAAAAAAATAATGACAAAAACTAATAAAATTTCACTTCTTCTAGACTTTCTATCAGCGAACTCTTTTATTAGGCATTCAAAGTCCATGTTTTCTGCAATTTTTTTTTTTTTAGATGTCAAAGACGACAATGACTTTTTTTTTTTAGATATCAAAGATGAAGATAACTTTGTTTTTTTTTTAGATCTTAGACCATTTTAAAGGGCATCAAACCTCCTAAGCCGCACCAGGCAGCAAATACCCTACGCCACTGCAGCGAGGAGACATCTTTGCGCAAAGCGCTCTAAACGGGCGTCTACGGCGCCCTTTTTATCTGGCGCCCCTGGGCGGTCGCCCTACCCTAACGCTAGTGAGTATATAATATAAAATAAAACTCACTATAAATGCGATAGTATTGTTAATGTGATCTAATGAAGCTACATAAAAATGTATTTTTATATTCTACTACTTCCAATTCTGCTTAAAAATATAGATTAACACTTATAGACTATTATAAGAATTGAATATATAAACCTTCTAAGAAAACATTTCTAGATAATACAGATATAAAACAATGAAGTAACTCTAATTATTAAATAAAATTACTACTACTATTTTAACTTCTTTATACCTCCATACTTTAGAAAATGTGATACAAATACAGACCAATATTATCTAATAATCACTTATTTCTAATAAGATTCGTAGCAAATCTTAACTTTAGCTATCTGAAATTTTACAAAGCCTTTATTGTTAGTATAATTAAATTATATTTTAAGATAGATCCCAGAACTTTAAAGTCAGTAAAAATATTTAAAAATATTACTTACCGATGTCATTGCAAAGATATTAATTATGCCGCCAGCAAAGGTTCATAGTATCAACTTATCTTATTTTTTGTTTGTATTTATTTACATTTACAATATTTCTCTAGTGAAAGACATAAAGGAAATATCTATTTACAATAAATATATTGTATAAGTATAATTTAAATGAAATATTAAGGTAATATTAAAAAAATAGTCAAAATTTTTTAGTTTTAACTTTAAACACAAGTTGCAAATCCAAAATTAAAACAGAATTACATCTGAGTCTGACAGCTATTACTAATGTCACGTTATGAAATGTCGCTTTGACATAATGTTGTTGTTGTTGATATAATGTTGGCAATACTTAACAAAATAATTAACTTAAAAAAAATAAAAAATAAATAAATTAATAAATTAACTCCTGTGTAAAATATTATTTATTACTAATTTAATGTGTTGTGTATATATTGTAAATTTGTGTTTGTTTTGTTTTAGGTGAAGGCTGTACTTACACTGGATCTTTTTTTTTTTACATGTATTCTATAATTGTGTATATTTATCTTTTTTATTACCGGTCAATTTCATTCGTGTGTTTTCCATACAACGTGACATTGGCGAAATGAATTGTGCTCAACTGGCACGCTCGAAACGCCATATATCAAGATATCTATCTATAATGTGGCAATTCAAAAATTTGGCCTCCTAAAATATTTTAAAATATCTATTTCTTTATCTTTACCTGACTGCGACGAGGCCAAGAAGGAGGGTTATGTTTTTATGGTATTGTACGTCCATTCCGTTGTTCCCTTGTTACTGTTAAGCTAGTGAATCAATATTATAAAATAAAATCAATATTGTAAAAAAAGGGTTATGTTTTATGTTTATAGCGTGTAGTTTCATTCCGTTGTTTCTTTGTAACTGTTAAACTGGTAAATCAATAAATTATATATATTGTCATTGACTTTATCGCGAATGTTCAAGAATCGAGATATGTGACTGGATATATTAATATAAAAAAGTGAATTCTGAGGACCATATCGTGGAGGTCATTTTTTGATCTTTTGAGCCTATTTAGTGAAATTTCAAAATTAAGGCTTTAGAAACTGTTTTTTTATATAAGTGATTCAGAATTAATTTCATTCATTCCATTCCATTTCTTCGCTTTGGTCTCGTTTTATTTGAAATAAACATTTTTACCACATTTAAAGAATTGAAGATTATTTTATAATAAACAAAATAAAAAAGGAAAAGTAAAAGTCACTAAATATTTAGGTACTCAATGTTTTATTAATATTATACTCACAATCTAAGAAGTGTATAGTTTTAACTACTGAATAAATTATAATCTGGTAATCTCTATCAAAGATTAGTATAATACCACCATTTTATCTCATTGTATCGAAAAATACAAAAAAAATTATTGTTATTAAAAAGATTAATTTCTTCACAACAAAATGAAATCTCATTCGGTATAATATATTGTGCTGTTGAAAAATTATTTATAATCAATATTAAAAGGATTTTGGTTTTGTGCATTAGCAATAGTTCTTAGTCTATCTAAAATACACTTATTATTTAGCTTGCAGGTAAATATATAGTTATAGTTAAGTTTATACATTTTATTTACACAAATTTATATACAAAACTAACAGATCTTTAAAATAAAAGACTATAGCGTTACATATATTCAAATTATTTAACTAGTGGTAATCATATATAACCGTTAAAGTAAATAAGCAATTAAATAGGAAATATAAGCGGTGTTGTAAAATCAAACGTTTTCAATATTAAATTTAATACAATTAATTTTACACATTTGTGGATAAATCACAAGAAACTGGCAGCACCTTATTCTATATATTACACTTTGCCCACCTATAACAAATACTTAATTTCCAAAGCAAAAACCATCTAAAAGGTAACTTATCTTACATAATATTATTTAGTTTAATTAAAGTTGTTCGCATTTATTAAAATACATTTTAATTCCGGCATTAAATGTTAATACTTGATAAAATACATTAGAAATACTTAGCATGTACCACGATAAGGCGATATTGAATTAATAAAATCACATCACTTGTTTTTTTTTAAATATAAATACTAATTGTCTCTAAACGTTTTATTACATCTGTGTAAATGTCAATGTCACTTGAACGGCACTAAATGTCACTTGATTTTATTATGTGTTGCCATATTTCAAGAACAGAATAAAACATATTATTTATTTATTTTTGATAAAAGGGTATGTAGAGTCTATTTTCTCCGTGCGAGTGTTAAAGATAGGCGCACTAGGGGGAGGGAGGGAGACTGTCGTCACTCTCCAAATAAGTGACGTAATTGTCCTCCCCATGTGGTCGCGGTGGTGGCAACGAGGGTATGTCGTAGCCGTGCATCTGAAAATATAAGGGAGAGTATAATATTTATTTTATTTTTTCTTAAGAAAACAATAGAATAATAGAGAATTATTATATAAATTACTCATAGCACGATTACATAAAGAAATACTATATCAACAAAAATCAACAAAAAATTGTGAATAGGTACATAAACAAATGATTGAATGAGTTTAGGTCATGTAAATATCTAACCAAAGTAAATTGTGCTATTTCAATATGTGGGTGTGAAGTAAATAAATAAATAAAAATGAAAATAACGAAAAAAAATAATAATTTGATAATAACGTATGGCTTAGTGTTATGAACACTTGCAAGGTTTTCAAGACGCGTGGGTTCGGATCCCGCTATGTTCAAATTTTCATACGGTTATTAAAAAATATTTTTGATAGTATAAGATAATCGACAAATATAATAAGAATTAAGCTGACCGCTGTGTGTACATGTAACATATATGATTTCTCATACTATTGGACAGGGGCATTTATTAATTATTTGTTTGTTGGTCTGTGCATACACAAACCTGATTGACGAGCTGTTGGAAGGCGGCCGAGTGTTGCGGGGCGCGGTCGAGGTCGGCGTGCAGCGCGAAGTCGGAGAGCGCCTTCCAGGGCGGCTGGTAGGCGGTCACCTCTAGCGCCAGCGAGCCCGCCTCGTGCCGCACCGGCGACCCCGCCACTAGCGGCACGCCCATCGACATGTAGCCCAGGCGCCGGCCTTCCTGCACCATACCCTATAGTTGCTTATGCTTGCTTAATGTGTATATATTACACGTCCTACTTATATCGTAAATATTAAAGTTTGTGAAATGAATGTTTGTTCAACTTTCACGCAAAAACTACTGAACGGATTTAAATAAACTTTACTAACATGTCAGAATAACTTATGGTATATATAATTAATTTAATAATAAAACCAAATACGGTGGGCTAAATCACACGTGGATCGTCAGTGTACTCATATGCCCATGCCCATGCCCATATTATTATAGTATTTTTACTTGATACTATTAAAGAATAATTTCATAAATAAATCAACTAAGTAAAAGCTTTGCCACTTTCGTATCATATATTTCATATTTTATTCGTATTTTACAACTAACTATGTATTTATAAATAATCACCTTCTCTTGTTGCATTTGCATCTTTAGTTGTATTGTCTTCTTTTTGTCCTTACATCGTTTGTTTTGGAACCAAACTCTGATGACTCTCGGACTGAGGCCCGTCATTTCTACTAATTGTTCTTTCATTAAAGCATCGGGGCGTGGATTCGCTGCGTAGCATGTTCTAGAAAGAATAGATACATGTTTTTATTTATTATTAATATTTTTTACTTTTATATATTTATATTTTCATTTATTAAGATATTTTATTTAATCTAAGCCAGAGATGCTAGTCGTGCGCAGTGGATGTGACTGCGAACGCAACAGGTGTGGGTTCGATTCCCACTGACGTGTGCAGCAGGGGCGGCAGCGTGACGCTAAAAATTAATCTAAGCAAAAATTGAAGAATTTATTGGTTCAATTCCCACTTGAGAAGAGAATGAAATATTTTCATTTCCTCGCTTACTAACTGTTGAGTTCCAATTCAGTTTATTAGTGAAAAAAATATTGAAAAAAAAAAACAAAACATGTCACAATTTTATGCAAATTAAAAAATATATATATATCGTCATCTTTTTTTAAATTCACAGAAAGATAATATTTTTTTCCTTCATTCTCTTTTTGCATTGATGGAAACAACCTCAACCTGGTGGAATAGAACGATATATGTAAAAAATTATCTACTTCTTATATTATAAATAAACAAATTGTGCAAATTTTGGATTTTAGAACATCAACTAATTAGAAGTTATTATTTCTTTTAGTTTTTATCTAGCAATAAAAATAAATAACCTGACTCAAATTAATTATTGAACTTCTGTTAAAATTACCTAATTAAAATTTATCATATTAGCAACACTCGTGTTTAAATTGAGAAAAAATATATCATTGTAAATCATTATTCATATTTTAACCTAATTTTATTTAAAATTTTAATTCGTCGAGCATTTTGAGTTTTTGTAAAAAGGAGGTTATTTTGTGAATATTCAATTTTTTTTGATTTGATACGGAAAAATATATTTATAGATAATGCATTCGTATGTAGGTATTACTAATTAATAGAAAATATAATTTGGGTTCAATTCCCACTCGCGGGAATGAATAATTATTTATTTATATTTTTATTTCTTCGCTCTGGCTTAAGGCAAAAACCGACTTTGAGTTCCACCACTAACACGTCAATACTTTGGCGGAAAGTGGGGAACAGAGTGTGTCTTAACACTAGGTTCCCTATCTACTCTGCTGTCAGAAGTATTTTGTACGCAATTTGTAAACATTTATTTCATGTAATTGCAATTGTATGATTTTATTTGTTAATTATTTTACTTCCATTCCCATAATCACAATCAATATAGCTTACCTAAGGGTATGTAATTGTTTCTCGTTGAGTACAGTGCGTACTCTAGTGGGCTTGCCGTCGGCGGCGGCTCCGGGACGCGCTCGACCGCTCTTATGTGAGCCGGATTCACTGCCGGAATCTGAAATTATATGGTTATTTTAAATTAAGTATTAAATAAAATTAATGTTTTTGAATAATATTATATTAATAAGAATTAAGTTAAGAATCAATAAAAAATATCTTGTAATGTTAAGTTACTTTGTTTTTCACTTTCCGTTCATTTAGATACATTGTCTACATAATTTAATGTGTGACCAAACTTCCAAAAAAGTTTCCCAAAAACCAACCGAATTAACTGTATAAACTAAATGTTTTTTCCAATAGAGGCCTAGAAGTTATGTGCTCTACTCGAAACTTCAAAATTTCTTTAAAATGCGGGAGATTTATATATATAGTGTATAAAAATATCTAGTACATTATATGTAAATAAGATATTCATTATTCATATAGATATATTATAACAATACATTTATATTTGATTTTTTGTAACAACCTCGAGATATGAATTAAGAATTATATTATACTTATCAGATAAGAGAATGATTAATATAACATTCTCATTCAGTATATTAATACTACCTGTAAATGTCATCAGATGTGTACAGATAATTTGGTACCGAGATGACACATGGATGATATGAAAGGAAACAGCTTTTTTTTTAATTTCAAAGCTTTTTTGTTTATGATTAGATTTTTTTGGGTCTTTCTATATATAAGTATATAAATAGATACATTGTCAAGAAATGGTCATTGATATTTTTTTTATTATTAGAGAAATTCTTGGAAATTATTTAACATTTTTTAATATACTTAGGTTAGGTTTTCTGAATGTCATTTTATGCTTGCTTTCCCAAAATTATTTAAATGACACTAATATTATAATAATTTGATATTTAATTCTAATAGGAAATTCAAGAATATATTCTAAAATGAATTAAATATTAATTTCTTATACTGATAGATCGACGAGGGATTGGAGAAATAGCGGTGTAAGCAATATGAGTTAGACTAACGTAGATATCTATCTATAAGAAACCAAAACTACGGCACTTCAAAGTTTGATATCTCTACAATAAAGATATCACATACAATTATCACATGCCTAGATCTAATATCGCGAAATTACATATTTTTAGCTTCACTCTGTATCCAGTACTAGGATAGAATTAGGAAACTAGTGTTAATACTCTTCGTTCCTTGTTAGGTTCCTTCCGTTCTCTACTTTCAGTTTAATTTTTGTGTGTTGAGCGGCGGAACTCAACGCCGTGCTTTTGCCTGGTTACCAGAGTCAAGAAATGAAATTATAAAATATTTCATTTCCCTAAATGTGTCGCACCCGTGTGCCCTGTTATAACTATGGGAAAAAGTGTGAAGCTACTTTAATTAGCCACTAGCGATACAAATGCCTAGTCAGCCCCAACAGAGACATAGAAGGGGTAAGTGAAGCTGATCTCTGGGATCTGTAACTAATCCTCATTTCACACCCGAGTATAAGCTCTCGCTGGACATCAAAGTCAGTAATTTTCCCTAATTATTATTGTCAATTGTCATATTACGTACGTTGGTACCTACTATAATAGATTTGCGGAGCTATTGGTATTCGTATGGGGATATAATATTTAACTTTTTAATATAAAATTCTTTAACAAAGAGTCGAATTCAGATAATTTTATCACTATTTCCCCTAAATAATAAAATCCATAAATATAATCTATTTCATGTACCCATACCTTCATAAATGCTTTATTCCGCATATAGCAGGGTAGACAGAGAAAACAAAGTGTTAAGACACTCCATTCACCGTAATTACCACATCACCCGAAATAGATAAATTACGTATTTAAATGCGGAAATTAGCGCCGCGCTCTTTATCGCCTGACAAAATATCTAAATAATGTAAGTAATGACCATGTGTAACAAATTATCCCATAATCAAGGTAAGTGTAAACTGGCAGCCCCAACGGTCAGTCCCATAATCCCATACAGATCCCCGTTTACACATTCCCTATCACGATCCACGGACGCTCAGAAATGCATAAAGGAGTTATTAGGATAATATTAACGCAAGCTTAGTCTAGTGTGAAATAATAATTATTGTTATTATTAGTATTAAATATTCCATTTTTGTTTTTGCTTTCATTATGACTTCTAAAATTGTGCATTGATTGTTTTTAAATAAAGTCATTTTCTCAATTTGAATTTCGTAATGATATTTAAGCTATATTTAATTAACTATATAAATGCTACATTAGTTTTTACGTTTTACACTAAATAAGATATTTTCATAGAGTTAGGAGATTTTATTAATACTTTACTCAGATCCGAATAGAGCATAGGGACTCGAATCCACAACCTTTCGTGTTTAAAGTCAAACGCTTGTGCCCATGCGATATGACGACCACATACCTAATCTCAAAATATTTAATGTTTATAATAAAAACTAGTAAACATAAAAATTCCTAGTACTAGGGCTCCCAAGGTCAAATTTAGGCCACGCACCATAATTACTAGATAAAAGACACTCGAATTTTCACGCGGCGAATTAAAGCCAGCGGCGGCTTTGTCGGCAAAGTTCAAAGGGAGATAAGGCACGGTGGACACAACAGGTAATGATTGTGAAAAAATGTGATTCAATGGAATTTATTGGGTGCATACATTTTATTCAAGCTGTATTGTATTTTATTTTTTTTTGGTCAGGTATTATAGGATCTGGATGTAGGTTCGATTTTAATTGACTCAAAAAATAGAATTATTAAATAGATATAAAAAGAGGTGAGATCAATAAAATATTAATTAAGAAACCTTTTTTAAACACAATCTTCGTAGATTTTTTATATTGTATTGTATAAAGCAAGTTCTTTCATTTGATACCTAAATTAGGTGGGCTATGCAAAAACTTGTAAGC
>DWNA01000569.1:0-21501 GCA_018249835.1 Heliconius besckei | reverse complement strand
TTCCATCCTGAAACTCCAACTTACCTTAAAGAACGCTTTACCTTTCTCGGCTCTGAATCCCGTCTTGCCCTAACTCTCCGATCCCAAAGTGATAATGTCCTGGAAATACCTTTGTGTCGTACCCGTTACTACAGTGAGTCATTCACTGTCCAAGCTGCGAAGCTATGGAATACCTTACCGCGAGCTATGAGGCAGTCTAAATGCATAAATATATTTGAATATAAAGTTAAAAATTACTATCTTAGTATGTAGTATTTTTATATATTTCGACGTAATTTTTTTTATTTTTTTTTTTTATTTTAATTTTTTCTATTTATTTATTTATTTATTTATTTATTTTTATTATGTATGTGCATTCTATGTAGTTTATGAGATAGTATTTATGCAGGTGTATAAATATATATATGTTTGATCGCGCCATGCCCTCTCTTTTAAATTGATTGCTCTAAGTTTAGGTTGTTGTTTTTTGTTTTTGTTAAATATGTTTAATATGGTGTGAAATAAAGAGGTTTTATGTTATGTTATGTTATATAGTTTCTTGTACAGTTGCTTAAGAGTCCAGTTACTCCTTTAAGTTGCTAACTCAATTATAAACCTAACCAAAATAATAATAATAATAATAAGGCCGCAGGGCAGCTTGTGGCGAGCTGTTTGGGAGTGGCGACCCCACGGACCTGAGACCTCCGGAGGGGAATTGTAATCTATCCCCCGCCTCTGGCTTACCTTTATTGGCCGGCAGTGGAGCGCAAGAGCTATATGCTCGAAAGGGTGGAAGTGCTCAATCTGCGTAATAGCGGGGAAACCCGCTCACGAGTTCCTCGTGATGGTGAAACCGGTGCACACCTCTCTACACCCTTAGCCGACCACGCCGATGTTGCGCCCAAGGCACTACGCCGCTTTGTGGGGGCCCATCTAGTGGAAGGCGAGTCACCGTCCGCCAACCATTCAATTTGAGACTATTGTAAAGGCGGACGTCCGTTAGTCTCATTCAATAGCCCAGTAGCCAGTCCATCTAGATTCCATTCCATAGTCCTAGTTTAGATTTCCACATTATGCATAGTTCCTACGCATTAACCGGCGACCATCTCTGGGCAATTACCTGTGGTTACCCAGAGATGGATCCCGGCTGATGCGTCACAGTAATTTGAATATTCTCTAAGGGGCCTCTACGTGTTGGACCTGTGTCCCCACGCAAGCCCTCCAAAGGACCGGGTTTTTTTTTAACCCGTGAATCTTTAAGGAGGAACATAATAATAATAATAACTTTATTGAATTTTACAAACAACTTAACTTAAGTAAACATAAGTTTTAGATACAAACATAGGCTAAACAAATATAAAGAAAAGTTTAAAGATTTCCTCTGTATCCGGACTAGTTGCCTGTATTCCGGTATACTCGTACAGCGCCCATCCCCACAAGAAAAATTGTATAATTAGCCTGTTGAAAAATTATAATTCTAAAATTATATATTGATCCAATGAAATGAAAATAGATATATGAATTTTAAACGAGTGTTAAAATCATTAACTAAAATTTTGTAATAAACAACTTACAAATAATAAAAACCAATTCTCTTTATATCATCTATGAAACAAGTATTCTAGACAGATAACATTGTATCAGTCCACACTACAGCAGTAAACCGTCGAAGGCGACAGGCTAAGTTTAATGAAATTAGATATAGGTACTTTAACTATAATAGTTTTTACCAGATACCCTCGAGCATCACGAGACGCCCGACGGAGATGGATAGATGTAATTTATTGTGTACTACAATAGACTAGACATGATAGATGACTGTGCCAAAGCTCCTATAAATTTTGTTATGATTCATAAGTATTGGAGACAGTTTTGAATAGAGTTTATGAGCTTAAAATATTTTTTGTGGAATATTTAGTTTTTTTCATAGACTTTAAGAATATAATATAATTAATCACTCAAATATTCAAACCAAAATATGAGTCCAGTTCCGCCAATACACATGCAATGCCTTCGGAATTCGACGGATAATGGGAAATTTTGTCTCTTAACATTAGATTCTCTCTGTCTACCCTGCTATGTGTGATATACAAAAAAAATATTTCCATTTTTTAATATGTCCCATAAAGGTACAATATCATATATTTGTAATGTCCTTGTTTATCCAGGTCTGTACAACCGGAAGAAGCGAGCGCGTACTGCACGACACAAGACTCCGCGTGCGTGTTCGTGGAAACATCAGCTAAAAGGAACTTTCACGTCGACGATCTGTTCTACGAACTTTTTGTAGTCGCAAACTTACCTTTAGAAATGGCACCTAATCACCACAAGCGTGTTAGTACAGCGTTTGGAAGCCCTTGTACTTTGCCCCCAACAAGTAGTCAAAGTAATAGAAGTAAAAAATGCACGTTATCTATCAAAAGGCGACTTTCGGATGCTTGTGGGGTCGTAGCCCCTAACGTAAGGAGGCCCAGTATCCGTACTGATCTGATGATAATGCGTACCAAGACTTGTGCCAAAGGGGATGGGGACAGCGTGACTGGCAGCCCCAAGATAAATTTAAATAGATTAGTTCGATCGAACACTCAGAATGATAAACGGTCATGTGTAATACAGTGATAGTGATGTGAATTTAAAGGTAAGTTTAATGTGAGATATTCGGTCAGGTGCTATAAATCGATTCGAGTCATTGAGGATTTGTAGATTTCAATGAGTAACCCCATTAGATGTTTGGAATGTGAATATATATGTGGTTTACAGAATTTTAATGTATACAGAAGTGTTTCGTCATGTAAATCTTAAATTAAATACAAGAAATAAATAATGAAAGGCCTGAAATTATTAAATTTGCTTAAAATGACAAACACATACAGGTTAACAATGACAAACTTTATGTATATTATAACAACAATCACATAAAGTTTGAATCGATTTCTCAAATAAGATGGATTGAAATAATTGTAACAGATTAAAATATTTACGTAGAAAAAAGAGAAATAGCGACGTTTGAAATGAATGTATCAAAAATGTAATAATAAAAGCGAAAGCTTAATTGTATATTCACTCAGTTACCTGTACTTTTGTTTGCTTGAATATTTATTAAATGTTATATATATATAACATATAAATATATATATATATATATATGTTAAAAATTATACTTTCTAAAAGGAGAGTTAAAAATTATAAATTATTAAAAGTAAGGGACCAAAATTGTTCTCTTTTTGGATAAATATAAACGCTTATTTATATACTCTCAATAATAGTGCTTGCTATAATTATCTTATGTAATCTGTATATGACATTTGTGGAGAAAAAGCAAAAATATTATACAAATGAATAAAAATGTACTCATTATTATAAAAAAAATTTTAAACAGAATAAGTTAATTTATATTTTACGTATAAATTTTGAAAATATTAAAATACTGGTTTTCAAATATGTTTGAAAATTGACTAAATCTAAAGTTAATTTGAAAATTAATTTAATTAATGATTTACATCTGTAATAAATTGTACATAAAGCATCTTAAGAAAAAAATATTATAAATAGAACTACATATATGTTTCATCTCAATATACATACACACATATACTATCATATCTTTATATCTTGTTATATCAAAATTATTTGTGATCTTTACCTGTACTTTCTTGTCCGTAATGCTAAATTAAAAATGTTTTTATTTTTTTTTGTCTTTTATTACTTACCTAATACTGGGCAGAGGAAGCCTAGTGTTAAGACACTCCACTCCAAATTTTCTGCCGAATTCTGGAGGCATTGCGTGTCAAGTGACGGAAGTCAACGCACTTTGCCTCGACTAAGGAATGAAAATATTAAGTATTTCATTTCCTCGAGTGGGAATCGAACCCACAACTTACTGCGTTTACTGTCACAAGCTTGTACTCATGCACCACGGCTGGCACTGGAAAAATAAATGAAAATCTCATTATTGGAAACCAATTTTATTTACACATGTAACGCAATTTGACAAAATGATTTACATTTAAAGGCCTGAAAAGCTTCAGTTTAACACGAAAGTGTCGAATTGAAATGAGTCATTTGTTTGAACCCTTTATTTCAAGAACAAGAACAGATGTAAACCCCAGACCCACGTTAAAACACCTGTCACCAATAAAATGATTTAAATTAAAATAATAATTTAAAACAGTATATAAACGCGACAGGTTGTGGGTTCGATTCATACTCGAGGAAATGAAATATTTCATATTTTTATTTCTTCGCTCTGGTAAGAAGGCAAAGCACAGCGTTGAGTTCTATCAATAAATACACAATGCCTCTACCGACAAATGCGGTTAAAAGTGGTTTACAGCGAGAAGCTGTTAAGAAAATAATAAAAACAGGATTTCATTGCAGTAATATTACAAGGAAAAGTAATTTGAAGCGATGAAAATTGTAACTAAAATATTTTTCAATATTTTTTTATTAAAACTTCTACTGCTCGGTACACAATGAGTTGGGACTCTTCATACACACGACAATTGGGGGTTCAAATTCCACCAGCGAAATTGCGAATTTCAAAAATATTATTTTATGTTTCATGTCATGTTATGCAGAATATTATTCAGCTATTATATAACATTTTGTTTCCTTTACATAGACAGCAGTGGTAGTATCTATATACTTACAAGTATAAGTACTCCGGGCAAAAGCTGTTGAACTTTTTTCTGCAACAAAACGCTATTAAAGAGACCGGAAGCTTGTTGCAGTGAGAATAAGATCTTAATAGAGCTATTATATGTATAGCATTTAATCTTACATGCATTTTAAATGTAAGATAAGTATTATATTCTTTTTAACCGACTTCAAAAAGAAGGAGGTTATCAATTCGACTTTATTTTTTTTATAAAATATTCACATATAAGGTTGATATATTTTTTTAATTAAAAGAACTTTTTACGTAAAAACTTGTTTATTTTCTTTTCAACTGCCGCCAATACTTGTTTTTGATTTGTGTTCCTTGAATGTTTTTGTGTTACAAAAAAATCATTGCCACTAAGTTTTACGGAAAAAAAAGAAAAATCGATTTCATACTGGTATATTTGTTTGAGTTATAAATAGTACTAGGATTTTCTTATAGAGTTATATAACAGGTAGGTACCATAAAAAAATAATAGGTATAATATAAATAGTATAAATATTTTATTTCCTCTACTGGGAATCGAACG
Organism: Heliconius besckei; assembly: GCA_018249835.1. Lineage (NCBI taxonomy): Eukaryota > Metazoa > Arthropoda > Insecta > Lepidoptera > Nymphalidae > Heliconius > Heliconius besckei. The sequence continues at coordinate 16,333 of DWNA01000569.1, read as the reverse complement.
AACAGCCTGTTGTGCCACAAGTGGCCTTGTGTTTTTATTATCCATACAACAATTTTCCGTTTCATTTAACCAAATAGAATAGGTCGATATAAACAAAGTTCATAGGACTCACTAAATATGTTATCATTATCTGAGCGCGGCGCACTGGAAGAGAGATCCTTAACCTACTTCGCGATGAATTGATACAATTACGAGTGAACAATAGAGATGTTGACAAAACAAAAAAAATCCTGATTATGTTGATATTTTGTGTCAATTTTCAGGTTTTTAAAATGTTTCTCTTAAATGGTCTTCGGATTTTGTACATTAGGTTATTAATATAAATTAATTATAAGCAAAAAAATATTTAAAAAAAAAGCTTTTATTAAACGCTTTAAAAAGGAGAAAATAAAATTTGTCTTTTAAATTTTAGCTATCAATTCATAACATCATTGTACACAATTTATATGATCATAGAAGCTTGTCGCGCGATTTACTTGTGTAACTAAACTAGTACTAATTTAATTATGTAAAATCTGCTAAACTTAAATCTTTAAAGTTTCAATTTAATTAAATATTGATAACGCGACAAGCTTTTATGATCATATAAATTGTGTACAATGAGGTTATGAATTGATAGTTAAAATTTAAAAGACAAATTTAATTTTCTCCTTTTTAAAGCATTTAAATAAAAGCTTTTTCTAAAAATGATTTTTTGCTTATAATTTATTTTTTACTTTTTATTACCACTGGCTAGGTTTCTCGCACTAGATGTCACATTATTTTTCTAATTATTCTCGGCAAGCCCTTTCATTTGATACCCGTATTGTAGATGTCCATAAATAATAATTATTCCGCCATCTTAGATGTTCCGCCATATTGGATTTAGAAAAACGTCACATTTTTTGAGTTACTCTCAACGAGCCCTTTCAATAGATATCCATATTGTAGAAGTAGACTAAAATTAACTATTCGGCTATCTTGGATGGTCCGCCATATAAGATTGAGAATGACGTCACATCAGTTTTCAAGTTGCTCTTAAAAAGCTCTTTCATCTAATACCCGTAATGTACAAGTGCATCAAAAATAACTATTCTGTTACTTTGGATGGTCCGCCATATTTTATTTAGAATGAATTCACAAATCTTATCGTGCATTGTCATCCAAACCAAACGTGTATACAAAATTTCAGCTCAATCGTATGAACGTACCTTTCATTATATGAAAGCACAAAAAACTTGAATAGTGTCAATTCTATTGGATTTCAAGTGATGTCACATTATTTTTCTAATTGTTCTCGGCAAGAACTTTCATTTGATACCCATACTGCAGAAGTGAATAAATAATAACTATTCCGCCATCTTAGATGTTCCGCCATATTGAATTTAGAATAACTTTACATTATTTTTCGAGTTACGGTCAATGACCCATTTTATTTAATATCTATATTGTAGAAGTAGACCAAATAGGTATTCGCCTGTCTTAGATATTCTCCTTATGGGATTTGGAATGACATCACATTATTTTTCGAGTGGCCTCAACGAGCCCTTTCATTTGATTCCCATATTGTAGAAGTACATTAAAAATAACTATTCCGCCATCTTGCATGGTCCGCCATATTAGATTTAGAATGACGTCACATATTTTGTCGTGCATTATCATCCAAACTAAACGTGTATACAAAATTTCAGCTCGATCGGTTGAAGATATCTACTTCAAAATTTAGCTCAAAGAATTCACCCGAACCCACATACATACATTGCAAGTTAAATAAAAGCTTTTAAAAAAATAATGTTCACGACTTGTTTTTATACTTTTTTGATGGTGTATGTCAGGTCTCAACTAAAATATAACTCTGCGCGAATTTTTAGTAATTGATATTTTTTCTTAGATAACGTTAATATAAAAACTATAATAGCTAGACATACTGACATATTTCATTATTTAAATAGACTAATATGTAAGGCTGAAGCAGAAAGTGTTTCGTCACTGAAAATATATTATGTAGTACAAAAATTAAATTATTTGATAGCGCTATTATTTAAACTCAAACTTCTTGTCCCTTACCTTTCTTTCGTATACGCGAGAGTTAAAAAAATATATTTTTTCTTTTTCTACTCCTACCTCTCTTATTCTCCTCGTACTTTCCGACTTGCTATAAGTACTTCCATTTTCTTAGTTACTCAAATATTCGTTTATGCTTTTTCAAACAAAAACTTACTTACAAAATGATTTTAGTCCATCAATATCATGCATAACACTTAGCGAAATTAAAATGAAAATGTATTAAAAATAGTTTAATATCGGTGATTCCAATTTATTAACGTATATAAACTTTTATTTTTAAAAAAATGCATATATATAGAGAGAGATTGATAGCCAAAATAAATCGTGCTGATACTATTTCACAAATATTTACCCTCGCTGAGGATCGAACCCACAAGCCTCGGTATCAACTAACCAATAATTTATTTAATAACATGTAAATCTATTCTTATATTAATTAATATTAATATTTATTCTTGTGTCTTTTTTATTATTAACAGAAATTTTAACAAAAATGTCAGTAATTAATGAATATTTTAATTATGATTAAATACGATTAATCAATAGAACCACAATAAAATAATTATTTTCTATACAATTTACAATTTACTACCTAGTGCTATAATTTTTAATATAATTTATATTCAAACTGAAAAAAGTTTTAGCAATTAAAATATTCTAATATTATAAAAATTTATAGCTTCATTTTGTGTATAATATCCGCATTTGTCATAATAACGAGTGGGACGCGCACGTGACCTTTATGGATCGTTGTATGAATAGCAAAGGACTGTTGTGTATTTTTATTGTGGAAAAATTCTGAAGAAACAATGATAAATGTGGTATAAAGTTGTAATACAAGTGGTAAAATAAAGTTGTAATACAATCTCAATAAGTAGTGGAAAATATTTTAGATATTTTTCAAAGGAAACATGGAATATATAAATGAGCGGTACAAAACTGTATACGATTATGAGTTCGATTCCCACTCGGAGGAATTCAAATTAAAATTCAAATTCAAAATATTCTTTATTCAAATAAACTTATAATAAGCACTTTTGAATCGTCGATGAACATATGAACAAAAAGCTACCACCGGTTCGGAAGGCAGTTCTGCTGAGAAGAGCCGGCAAGAAACTCAATGGATTATTTTCATTTCCTTTGGTGACAAGATTTAGCGCGGCATTGAGTTCTGCTACTCAAGCACACAATGTTTTGGAAATTGGGCGGAAAGTGGGCAGCGGAATGTTAAGACATTCCGCTCATGCTTGTCTCTATCTGCCGACACCAAACCCGACCAGAGCGATAATAACGATTAATAACTTTCATTTTCTGGTCTGGAGTGGACCCACAACTTATCGCGCCACGACCATATATTATACTCGTATACTTAGAACATAAACAGACTAATGAAATTAAAATAATCGAACAGTTAGCGATACCTGTCCAAACATATTGAAGGAAGTAAAAGCTAGTTAAGAAGTTAATAATTGATTTACCTCCTGAGGCCACCTACATGTCCGTTTTGATAGCCAGAGCTAACAGCTTCCTGACCCTTCCTCCGATTGAGATTCATAATATATGGTTCGATAAGGTAAGTTGTTACAAAATTATGAAAAATGTTTATAAAACTCTGTCTGTCTAAATCTAAAGTCTGTCTAAATATCATCAATTCAAACGGACAACTAATGTATTTGTTGAATTTGGTTTGTAAAATCGATTTGTATCACTTACCTCTTTCTATACTAGACGGAACGGAATTAGTTTGAAGGGGAACGGAGTGTAATATCACTATCACAGATTCCATCTGCCTACACTGCTATGGGCGGGATACAGCGCTAAAAAAAATAATGTTTTCCAGGAATGTTTAAACTAATTTCGACGTGAGAACTCCTACATTTATCATGCAATTGCTTTAACTAATAAAAGAACAAGAGAGTAATGTCTCTATTGTTCTCTGCTGTTAGGAAAAATTAAGGCAAAATAAATTATCATCTTTTCACAAAATATATATATATATACGAGTATATGTAGAAGCATCAGAAGGGGCCTCAAAGCGGTCTTGGCTATCACTATTCATTTGTGGGCGTTGTAGCAACAGAGATGTTTAAATAAAAGTCACAATTATATTCTACAATGTCTTATTACTCGTTTACATAACAGTTTTACAATAAATCTCACAATATTAACACAATTACAATAGATTAGGAGCCAATAGGTTAATTGGTGAACAACTCACGCCATAGCTGTCAACCAATGACATCCGCTATTCTTCGTGGCTACACCTACTACCCTATTCGGGGTTACCCGCTCCATTTAAAATATTATTTTAATATAATCCAAACGTAATAATTGCGAAATTATAATTAAAACTAATACATAACAGCGCGCCGTCATATATATATAAAATATATAGGAAGGAACCTTTAGTCTTTGCGCTACTTGCAGTATAATAAATGTTATTAGGAAGACTGTAAAGTATAAACAAATAGCTTCTAGAGATAATGCAAGTGAAACATGTTTATAGTAGAGTAGCACTAGCGTACCTCGAAGCCAATATCACGCGTCACGTAGTTTCGTTGTCGCCGAATATATCGAGTATCAGTTTAGGGGGGCTCTCATTGTGTGGGCATTTGTGCAGGTGAAAATTTAGTTTTTTATTACTAATATATGAAGCTAATAGAGATGAGAGAGACCATGCTGTTAAATTTCTAATAAAAATAATGACAAAAATACTGAAATAGTTTTTTAGTTTCATGACAATAAGTTTCTTCTGTGTAAATTTTTGGTTAGGCACTAAACTCTTAGAACTCACTAACTTTGAGAGCTGAAACCTGGTTCAGAGTGTATCTGATGATCCAATTAATTTCTGGATATATAAAACAGAAACAGTTCTCATACTTAATTAGGACGTATAATTGTTTGGATATAGATAAGTTGTTTTTTGTTGCTTACTGTTGTATTTTGTTTTAATATGGCCCTCTTTAAATGGATTGTAGAGTAAAAACACGCCGTCTTTCACTTTCTATTCATTTCAGCATCATTTCATCCTACCTTTATAACGTAAGCAGAATGAAAAACAGCTAAATCCTGGCGTCAAATATATTAATAAGGTAAAATTTAATCTACAGTGAAAACCATCCTTTAATTACATAGGGCTTGAACATGGGACATGAGCACCTCGATGTAGACGTCGGGGGCAATCTGACGGCAATTAACACGGTCTAGATTGTATACTCTACGAGATTATATAGAGTTTGAAGGAATACTAGATAAATTGTGTTTTCAGGAGATTGGTATATTATTATGTATACCATTTTGGCTTCTTACTAATGCCATAGTAAATATATTCTATAGAAACTAGTGTTAAGATACTTTTTTTCCTGTTTTAGCTCAATTTTCATGATATTTCATGTTGAATGGTGGAAATTAACGCTGCACTTTGTCAGCCGTGAGAAAAAGAAAGTAATTTTAATATAATTTTTCCTCCAGAAAACAGTTTCAAGGTTTAAGAGTTTAAACCCACGACCACCGCCTTTATAGTCAAATACTGTGCATTCGTGTCTTACTCTTACACTTAAGAAAATCTACTAAATCATTCATTTACAAATATATATTTTTTAATAAATTAATTTATTTGTTTGTTGCATCAAAATGGAATCAGTATATTTGTTCTTGTCAAAAATTGTCGTTATATTAAGAACTATATTAAGTAGAGCTTAAACACTTATTATTTAAATATGTAATAGGTAAGTTTGCCTTGCTATGAGATATACTAGGTTGTCTACAAATAAACTAACAACTTTGAATGATTTTTTAAAGAAATATTACAAAAATAATTGTCTATACACGTTAATAATAGCGATACTGAAGCATAGGAACAATATTCACTGAATAAAGTCCAAAACAATACAAAGAGAACGACTAACGATTTCCTTGTCTTAGTTCAACATGAATTTATTATTTTTGTTTCAAACAATATTTTTGAAATGCAATAAAGACGTCATGCTTAAAAAGTACAATATTTGGCAGAATACTTTGAAAAAGTATAAGTACATTCATAGGTATTAAGTGATTTACTAAGAATCTTATAAAGTTAATAAACTTTCCAAATTTATATATAAATTTAAATATTATATATATAACTTGATTATATTATAGTTTTTCTTAATATTCTTAATATATATAATTTTTGAAAAGATAATGCACAAAAGTTGCTGTTAAGTTCCTTCTTTAGTTTGAAAAATAAACGAACAATAACTGTAGTTAGTCTAGCTTCAATAAGGAGCTCGACGTCGTCGTAGTACCGTAATCAGAGACAAAAGTTCTTCGCAAAAAGAAACGGAACTAGCGAAAAAAAAATGAGAGAAACTGCAAGTTTTAATTAAAAGTATTAAATATTTTTTGCTTTAAAAAAACTTTTTGCGATGCAGATAAAGAAAATATAATGTTTCAGCGCTACATTTTTCACTCATTCAAGCCTATACTTTGTCTTAATGATAATCTTTTATTCTAAAAATGGACATTTCTCTTAGAGAACATGGAATTCGTTCTGAGAAACCAATTGGAAAGACCCTCGCTCCTTAGATAGCATGTCTCAGCTGCCTTTCCAATTAGATTACATGTTCACATCCCACCCAGAGAATACCTACTACTGAGCAGTTGTTAAAACTTTTGTTTTTAGAACTTCTTTTTCAAGGATTTGTGCTCAAAAACTATCACAAAGAATGTATGTGGCACGTGCATGTGGTGAAAAGGAATATTGCTTATATATAAATAACTTTATAAATAATAATCATGGATCAAATACTCAACGTACGAAACTTAACGCTGTCTTGTCAGAGAGCGATGAAATGAAAATAATGCAACCCAGAATGAGAATCGAACCCATAATGACAGTCAAATGGACCTCAAAATAAATAATATTATATTTTATTATAATTCAGGTCACACAACCGTGCTCGTGCTTGTAAAAGTGGTAAATACGTAAGATTAAACATGAAACTAGTTTCCAGGATGCACCTCCAACTATGTACTAACGGGAATAAAGTTGTACGACGCGAGACGTTCAAAATGGACGATAACTGCTTGTACGTACACGAGATTTCGTGTTTCATTTACTTGTTCAAATACAAGAAATTTCTTTGTTAAATTCGTTTTAAAATGTGAAAGTTTATGTTACAGTGCATAGATGCGAATGGACCGACGATCTGAGAAGATTGCTGGCTTCGACTGGATGTGGAAGGCGGAGGATCGGGAGCTCTGGCGCACCCTTCGAGAGGCCTATATCCAGCAGTGGACCCGAATAGGCTGAGTTAATAGATGCGAATGTCTGAATAAGTCTAAAAGCACTCAAAACGCAATCCTCTAAAATTCGACGAAAAGTGGGAAACGGAACGGTTAAAAAACCAGGTTCCCTCTGCCTATCTTGCTGTGTGCGGGATACAGCATATTTTAGAAGTAAGTTTCCGTACTCGATTAAACAATCGACCGAAGCAATTAACGGTTTACGATTAAGTCGAAATTACCGATAATTGAATCGAGAGTAGGTTATCGACAGATTAAATCTAGTTAGTTAGTCTACTGTACCAAGAGTTATTATAGGCAAGATACTACGATACTTTTAGTGATTATTTTTTTTATGTATGCTTTAGGAATCTACCGCAATGGTTATGGGTTCGAATTCAATTCAAAAGTAGAGTTTTGTCTCAAAACATGAAATGTGTCACAATTTCAACATTAATAACTGAATGTAATTTTAAAAAGTTTATTTTTTGCGGTATAATAATGAAAAATTATTAAAATTATTTTAATATTTACCTTTTGTTGCTATGGCAAAACGGGGCATTGAGTTCCGAAACTCAACACGCAACGCCTTCAGAATTCGATGGAAAAACGGAAGTGTCTTAACAGGAAAAGAGTGCCTTAACACTAGGTTTCTTCTGCCTAACCTGCTATGTGCGGGATACACCATGGAGCTAAAATAATAGATGATTCACATATCTCGGTAGATAAGCAATATTTTTGCTTGAATTGAAAATGGTCAAGAAACGACATATGACAAAACCCTATAAGGGTATTCTGTCAGAGTATATATCGCAAAATATAAATAAAAGACAGAAAAATAAAAACGAATAAATAAAGTACTAAATACGTTATTGTGCCTCTTTATTACAGTCTTTATTAAGAGAAACGTACATCGAATAGTATAATAAAATTCGTCCTTACATTTTTTTTATATGGACTATGTGAAACAAATTTTTCTAATAATAAGTTACATTTTTTGTCAATTTTAGTGATTGTAGTAAGCCAGTCGTAGCGTGATACCAGGACGAAGCAATAAAAATATTAAATAATTCAAATATTAATAATTTATTAATATTAAATATAAATAAATAATTTATTAATAATAAATATTCATTCCTCGGGTAGAAATCGAACGAAAAACCCAACACCAAAAACTACATCTGGTCAGACTACGAATCGTGAGAAATTAGCCAGCAAGCGTTCCAGCTAACATTCATCTACTAAGACGTTAACTGCCTTTTAAATGTTTCAGCTGAGTCGGTTTAACGCGCCCCCGAGGAATACGAAGGAACCAAGTTAACCTACAATTGTGAATGTGAGTTTTACTTTTGAAAAACTCAAAATTAGCTTTGTGATTCAGATATCATTCACCTTCAGATATTTTGCAGTGTTAGTAACTTAGATTTTTTTTGTTTATCATATATAACATTATAAAATTATATATAACAACAAAGAAGATTAACCATGTCTAGAGGAACGTATAGGGCACCTGAATTCGAGACATTTTCGAGACGAAATTCAATGTTATCTCAACTACTGAGTAGAAATCAAACCTACACCCATCGTGTTTACAATCAGATGTCCCACTGCACCAAGGTGACTCTATTTCGAAATGTAAGTAAATTTGAAAATTTTGTGACATTTTAAATTTATATATTTAAGGTTATTTATTTTACATTTTAAACAAGACTTTCATAATATATAGCTAAAGTAGTTCAAATTTCTTTAGTAACAAAATTTAATTATACTAATAAAGTTCGCTATACGTGAAACATTTATAAAGCACTACTTTGAATTGAAATAAATAAAAATTTTCTCTAAAAGTGGTCTAAAAGGCCTCACGTTCCACATTATATCTTATTGCCATTGAATAAACTACTTGTCACAATCTCTAAGGAGTCGCATATTTCTCGTTAATATGCTCTATGAAGGCGTTAAAGCACTAATGATATACTAAAAATATTACACTACACTAATTGGCGATTAATCGACATTATACATGGGAACTGATTTTATGTTAATTATGTACGAATTGACGTCAATCAATATTCATGGTACAAAGCAGCTTCACGAGGCACTAGCCTCGTTAAATACACACAGACACAAGTCCGGACCCTTCTGTTCTTACCAGTTAATCTTCTTACCAGGGCAAGGCGGAAAAATAAAATAAATTCATTTTACTGAGTGGTAATCGAACCTACGACGATGACGAGCTCAATGACGGCCTGGTACGACGAGTTGTTGATTGTTGGTGGCACAGATTAAATAAAAGAAATAATCATAGCCATATCTTTTTTTAGTAGGGTAAGTACAGGGAACCTATTGTTAAAGCACTCTGTTCCGCTTCCGCTTAATTTTCGAAACATTTCCTTGAGTTATATAGCCATATCCGTAGTAATAACTGTAAACATAAACACGATTTAATACATTTCTAGAATCCAGGCAATAGAAGCTCCTATTATTCCAGTTAGCTACTAGTTCATATTTACATTGTATGGAATACAGGGAACATAACTTCGCATTAAATTTGCAAACATTAATTGTGCCTATACCTGAGAGCTGCTTGTACATATATTGAGTTAGTTCTACATAATTATATCACTGTAAGTTTGGATCTTTGTTGTCTCATAAGGTTTAAAGATATTTATTTCTTTAAAAAAGACTATACAGTCACTTACATGAGATTTGTCTAATTAATGTTTACAAATTTTAAAATATATAAAAACATACTTAGAATAATATTTTTGAGGCCAGTTGTGGCGCAGGGGCACAACTATGCGACTGTTAACGTTACAAGTAATGGGTTCGATGCCAGCTCGAGGAGATGAAATATTTAATATTTTCTCGCTCTGGTAAGGAGGGTTGAGTTCTAGCACCCAACACACATACCTACAAATTTGGCGGCGAGGACCGGATGTGTCTTACTTGTGTCTGACTTGGTAATAAATAATAATTCAAAGAATGGAACTCACAACCTGTCGTGTTTACAGTGATGCCCACGTTCCCCTGGGCCACGAGGACCTCTAGTATATATTTTTTCCCTATTTTGCTTCTTAAAGTTACACAAGGCAATCAGGCTCACTCATTGAGTTATGCAAAAAGAATACATAACTGTTTCACCGGAATATAAATCCTCTTCACAATTCTGACGGTAATATGTATTAAAATATTCGTTGTAGGATAACAGCGGCTGTAACAAGAACCTACTCATATTTTTTTCCTCCACTTGCCTTATTGTTAAAGTTCTGGGAAATGTGCTGAAACAATTTTTTTGTTTACGACACTATGAAAAAATTTTTTTTTTTGTATAAGACAATTGTAATTTGAACATAAATCAACTTCAAAGTAATATCAGTAATTTTAATTGTTATGTAATATGAAAAAAATACATAATATATTAGGTATATAATATAAGAGACAACTTTTAAAATATAAGTTCATTCAATTTCAAATTCCCTGACTTGTGAAATAATTTTAAAGAAGTTCTAGCAAGACTGAATGAAATTGATGTGTCGTTGTGACAGCACCGGCGTCTTCCTTTCTCATCTTCCTGTCTTTCACCTATATACGCCTTATACTGAAGCTTGGAAATCTCACTTATATAATGTACATATATATACATACACCATATTATTTATTTCTTACAAATGTATTAAAATTTGAACGTAGCTGAATATGAACCCGCGCTTCTTGGAAACCGTCCAAGATTTACAAGGCAATTTATAATTTTAAAAAAATATAAGTTTCTATAAAAGTATTGTTCGGTCCTAAATGTGAAAAAAATACTTTAAAAATGTTAAAAATATATTATATTTTTACGTTTATAGATTTTTTGTAATTATAAACACCTTTTCGTTTTCATACGTTTATTTAATTGATGTTAGGTTCCCAGGTGCCTGCCTAGCCTGCTACGCGCGTGATACAGCGTGAAGCTGAAGAAAAAGAATGTCAGCACAATGAAATGAACGGTCCCAAGTTAAACTGTTGTCTATAATTAACAAATTCTATAGGTCGCTGGGCGCTTGTGATGTGAGGTTTCGGGTGTTTGACTCTTCGAGTGCGTTATATGAAAATAAAGGCGGTCTTCCAAGCAAAATACTAATATAAAAAGAATAATTTAGTAATAATAAGTGCAATTTTTTAATTAGGTAGATAAAATAATGGGTAATATAGATATTTAGCCCAGGGGAAAAAATTACTTCATTACAAAACAATATATTTTTAATAGTGTAAAGATTGTGTTTTGAGTCGTAGAACTCAATGCCGTGGTTAAGCTTTTCACCAGAGCGACGAAAAAATTTTCAATAAATTATAACTCATTCCTCCGAGTAGGAATCGAATCTACAACCGTCACGCTTACCCACTTGGGCTGGGCTACTGCGCTACGACGGCCTTAAATTTTAAATACAAGCATGCATTTAGATCAAAATCATGCTCAAGTCCTTCAACTTTGCTCAGAATGTATTCCCAATTCTATTAAATAACGCCATTTTGCAGTATATCTAAATCTTAAGAAAAAAGACATATAATATAGCGCAGTAATTTTCGTGGATGGACGACTGAGACATATGAATTCCTCGCATTGACGGGTTATATGAAATTCTATAAGTTTAGTTTAATCTTGAGAAGTTTCGGGACCTTTGTAGAATAATTTATCGTTAATATCCTACAATTTTATCCGTACTCAATATTAAAAACATCTTAGGGCAGTAAGTCTTAACTATCTAAAATTCGACGAAAAAGAAAGGAACGGAAGTGGCTTAACAATATGAATGCTGTTAGCAGGGTAGACAGAGTGGAAGTAGTGCTAAAATACTCCACTCCTCACCTTCTGCTCAGTTCTGAACGCATAACGTGTTGAGTGGCGAAACTCCACGCCACTCCTTGCCTTGACACCAGAGTAAAGAAATGAAAATATTAAATATTTAACCTCATCAAGTGAGAATCGAACCCATTTTAACATGAAAATAATTACATCCGACTGGAAATCGAACCAACAACTAACCGTCGTGTTTACCGTCAGACGATGTCACGACGGCCTCTATTATAGAACATACAAATAACACCGTTGAATATATTGTAAATATATGTTGCAATATTATATATACGAGTATGATGATATTCAGATGAACGTGGAATTGCAACATGAATGCGAGCTGCATTCCTGCGACGCGACGTCAATAATTCTATACTTTGGTCAAACCACTTTACAGCGATTCGCTAACTAACACCATTCAGTATACACTCTACTGTGTTAAATTCCTAGCGCTTGATAAGTTCTATTTTTTTAAACTGTTTCTAACAAACTGATTTTTATCAACCGATATGTATATAAAACGGTATATTCGGTTCGGATTAGATTATAATCATTTCCCTGGTAATGTGTGTGAAGTATAGTAAGTTTCACCAGTCTCCCAAATTTGGCGAAAAGCGGAGGGCGGAGTATCTTATCTCCACATTTTAAAATCAATCTTTAGAGTTTTATATTTAAAATAATAATTCTTTAGCAAAAAATATAACGTTACAGACTTAAATTAGATCTTTTTAAATTATTTTCAAGGTTTTGTAATTTCTTAAATATCTTGAATTACGGTAAAGTAGAGAAAAAAAATGAAGACTTAATCGTTTTACCATCAAAAAAGTTTATATTTGGACTTCGCATGTACACATGTGCCTACAGATTGTCAATATGTTAGAAATATGGTTCAAATATTGGAGTGCTCTTCAATTCATGTACATACGTTACTAGCTCGCTGTATTTTTAAAGCAAGTTACAGAAAAAAATATTTATTTAGAAATATCAAAGAGAATTACAGTTTTAAATTTGTTGATGTTTATTATGCGGTTTTAATTTTTCTTTATGAGATTATGTAATTCATTTAGGCAAACATTTATAGTTACATTTTAAACATTTTTTATTGTTTTTTTTTATAAAAGATATATTTACTTAAAGTATTTTTTGCAAGACAACAAGCTGTACAGCAGCTGTATCTGTATAGATTTTAAAAAAACAGCCAAATAAATATGAATAAAATATATAATGTAAATGTTAGTGTCACCTGCACACGAAGTCAACTATTCTCATTGCCGTCTTTAAAGAAACTGCAATGTTTATTTTAGAAATAATGTCGAGTTTCTTATTTCAAATGCTTTACAAAATTACTTTTAAATAAAATTTTATAGAAGAACCCTTTATCTTTTTTGCTGTACCATATCACGTAAATGTAAATATTATAAATATTAATTAAGACCATTATAGCGATCTCCACTCAGAAGAATTAATTAAATTATTTTCATTTATTCACTTGAAAAGAAATTCTATGCAGTGTAGGGTTCCGCCACTTAAAAGAAATTCAACCGAAAGGCCATCGTCATTACGTCATTCAATTAAGAAAAAAATAAGTATTTACTTAAAAACATAGAGTAATATTTGAACATGACTATATGATATTTACTCTATATCTATAACATAGTCTGTGGCAATCTAGTGACAATATACGTGGTCCGGCGTACATCGAGGTAATTAATTTTCGGACGGGTGAGTAAATAGAATGTTGAATGGCTCCTATCTAGTATTGGACATGTTAATTTTTTTATTTATTATAACTTTTAATAAGGATATTAGTATTTATGATTTGATATTATTAAAAATGAGACCTGATTTCTGTCAGTTTTGACACCGAACGTGTCTGTAAACGTGGTAGGTTGCGTGTTCGATTCCTACTCAACGAAATGAAATATTTAATATTTTCGCTTCGCTCTGGTTGAAGCGAAAATATTAAATATTTAGAGGATTTTGAGAATTTTAGCCACAAGATTTCAGATAACACGCAATGCCTCCAGAAATAGGCGTGGAATAATTGAGGAGTGGAGTGTCTTAGAACTATGTCTGTGAACTTAGCAGAGCATTGTCCAGCAAATCAAAAAAAATGGAGTTCTCTTCGCATGCACCTGAGTTCTATAGTTCCTGATAGGTTTTAACAATAGTTCTGTCGTTTTTACCCCTGAAAAAGTTATGTAAAAAAATGATCTGCTAACTTCCCTTGGCAGATAATTTTTTTGGAAATAAAAATCGGGGCGAGATCTGCACTCATAGGCATGAATAAAATAGTTCCTGATAATTTTCAACAATAGTTCTGTTAATGTCACGAAGAAATTTTTTTTTTAACAGAATAAAAGAACATTCGTTTCGAAAATAGTTCGAAAAGTAAAGTAATTTTTAAATTAATAAAATGATACTCAGACGCAACAACTCTGTATTTTACAATAGAATATAAGTAGTTCTACGATATTTAGCCTGAAAGAAAACCAGAACTCTGAAAAAACTGCCAGCAGAGCATAGTTGAACATGTGAAATGTAGAAAAATTACAATTTTAACTCTACATATGTAAAAGTACTAAATAATTTTCTATTTTGATGTGCTCAGTCACGAGAACTCTTTGATTTCTAACAGAATATGAGTAGTTCTATTATACAATGCCAATTATAAAACCGGAACTCCTGTAAAAATGCCAGCAGAGCATAGTTGAAAATTCGATTTGAAGAAAAATATCAAATTAACTTGTTGAAACGAAAAAATATTTTTTAAAAATATGAATATCGTGTTCAGAAGCGAGAACTCTTAATTTTTTATTAAAATATAAGTAGTTCTACGATATTTAGCCTGAAAGAAAACAAGAACTGTGAAAAAACTGCCAGCAGAGCATAGTTGAACAAATGAAATGTAGAAAAATGACAATTTTAACTCTACATATGTAAAAGTAGTAAATTATTTTTTTTGAAAGTGTTCAGACACGGGAACTCTTAAGTTTCTATTAGAATATGAGTGAGTCTATTATAAAAAGCTAACTATAAAACTAGAACTCCTGTAAAAAAGTTACCTTTCGAACTATTTTCGAAACAAATGTTCTTTTTTTCTGTTTAAAATTTTTTTTCTTCGTGAAATTAACAGAACTATTGTTAAAAATTATCAGGAACTATTTTATTCATGCCTATGAGTGCAGATCTCGCCCCGATTTTTATTTCCAAAAAAATGAATTGGCCAAGGGAAGTTAGCAGATCATTTTTTTACATCCCTTTTTCAGGGGTAAAAACGACAGAACTATTTATAAAATTTATCAGGAACTATTGTAATGATTTTAAATAAATAGTTTTTATATTCACGATAATTTGTTATAACAAAATGTAAATCAACCTCTTTGTTTAATAAAAAGATATATTTGAATATTTATACATAGAACTAGCGCGAGTTGACAATTTAAAAAAGACGCTTGATGTGATAAAAATTCTGATGCGGACTATTAGATTTGGAGCTGAAGAGGAAAGTGGTCCTCTAGAATAAAATATTGTATTATAATTTAAGATTGTCCACGCCTAATGGTATCTAGCCCTGGAAGAAGTATAAGTTAAAAGTCCTGAGATATAAATTGTACAAGCCTAATGGTATTTAGCCCTCGAAGAAATATAAGTTCTGTAAAAGCCTCGAGGTGTTTGATTTCTTTACACTATAGAACTCAGGTGCATGCGAAGAGAACTCCATTCGTTTTTTGATCTGCTGGACAGTGCTCTGCTAAGTTCACAGACATCTTAGAACTGGTCTTTCTACCCTGATACATGCGTGACACAGCATGAAAAAAAATAATAAAATAACAATGACAACAAATTTAATAACATTATAGCCAACACGCACTATCAATTATTATTAATGCAAAACGAGAAAAAAATAGTGATTTTTCATTATATTTTCCTAAGAAGGAAAATGAAACAAGTATAAGATTATAATATATCTTGAAATATTAACAAGACAACTAAATTATATATTATATTTATATAGAATACTAAGAAAGTAGAAGGTAGATAGATATAGATTGTCCAGAGGATGTCCTGACTAATATCTGTCCGACATTTGTTTGTGGGCATACGGGTACGCGACCCCGGATCCTCGAGCCGCCACTCTTACATCCTCATCCAGTCTGTAAGAATGGTGTCCTAACTTCCCCC
>DWNA01000568.1:0-21513 GCA_018249835.1 Heliconius besckei | reverse complement strand
GCTAAAATAATCACGACTTGTGATGATACCTTCGAAGTGCCCAAGGAAACTCTGGCCGCATTTACAATAGCCCGTAGCATTTCTCGATAAATAGACTAAACAACACAAAATCCGTCTTTCAGCTCGAACTAGTAGTTCCTGAGACAAGCACGTTTAAAAAAAATTCTTCAGCTTTATAATATTACCTACTATACACTTAGATTAGATTAGTAGATTTAATTCACATAATAATCTATTATAGTTTTAATAACTTTTTAATGAGAACGTCGTTTTATCACTAATAAACGTGAAAGTGGATGAATCTAGTGCTGCAGCTTTATGCTCTATTTGCTAATTTTATGACGCCAATATGGATATATAGAATCATTATTATTTACATAAAATAAGGTATTTTATGAAATTTCATATTAGTTCAAGTGTTCAAGTGTTCTTCAAGTGTTTTACCGTAAACACATCAGATTATGGGTTCGATTCCCATTCGAGGAAATATAATATTAAATATTTTCATTTCTGCTCTGATAACGAGGCAAAATGTGGCATTGAGTTCCGCCATTTACCACACAATTTGGTTTTAAGTTGTAAATGGAAGTGTTTTAATTGGAATGGAGTGTCGTAACGCTGGGTACCCAGATACATGTAAGGAAAAAATAGTGTTACAGTGTCCGACTGTAAATGACTGTAAGCTTCAGTTACTTCAAAAACCAATCACTTCAAAAGTGAAAGAATATGAATAACTAAATAAATTATAAATTTTGACATTGACATTCCAATTAGCTTTCCAGCATATCTTTAATACATTATAAACACACAATTGTATAGAAATAATGTCTATTAAGTATTATTTAACATCTTTGAGCACATTAGACAACCAAAGAAGATATATAAAGATGAAGATATATAAAGATGAGAGAAGAAAAAAAAAAGAAAAAGGCATCCACTTTACATAACAGAACAATGACGGTCATAGAGCAAGGCTGTTAATTATCTAATTTAAGTCACCTTACAGTCATTTAATATTAAGCATTATGATAGAACAATTGTATCAGGTACCAATAAAAATACACAATGTTTGATTGTCATGTGAGAACGGTGCCGCGCCTTGACCGCCCGCCGTAATGGTACATTGTTGCGTCATACAAGATTTGTCAAAGCGGATAATGTCATAAAATTACTTGGCATGTTCATTTTCTTTATGTTTTTTAAAAAAAACTGCGTATCGCTAAACACGTAATGTACTTGTGGGTCCGATGGTCATAGTAGATCCTGTACTTTTGGAGGTGGGAAGGGAGAGTGAACTATTTTCATTTTTCTGCTGTGGAAATATAAAAAACCGCGTTGGACTCCGTTACTTATCACGTTCTACAATATTTCTAATCCGGATCAGCACAGAGGCCTCGTAAACATTTATGCTAATAAACAAATCATTATTTTTAATACTTTACATTTAAACGTATAATCTTATCATATGTAGAGTAAACTTTTTGAAACTGTGCTACAAATAAAATAAAGAAAAAAGTTATTAAACCAAAAGATTCTAACAATTTTTCTACCCTAATAGTGTTGTGATTAAACGGACTGTCTAATAATAAATAATTCGTATCAACCGTGAGAATTTCTGGCGATAACTTATAAACCGTTTAAATAATGTTTGCCTTAATAACTTATGATTTATACGAAATCGTTAGATCTTAGAGTCACCTATAGTATAGTTAAAAATCACATTACTGATTATCTTAGATAAATTGTGGACCGCGGTCGCATTCACACCGACGGTTTGATATATCGACGACATTTGTCTGCTGGAGATTGCATCAAAATATTTAGTATGAGTTCGGTATAAGCGTCAAACTGTAAAGGGCTTAGACGGGGACGCGGCTTAAATCTTTGACATCTTATTTATAATGTTTAGTATGAAAGATCAGTTAGATAGTTCTTTAACTTATAATCTACAAGTTTTTAACATTCAATATAATTATAATGTCACCTCTCTGTTGGAATTTATTTGTGTAATATAACGGAGCATAGATTTTTTTTGGAAGCACCGTATCTTATATACAACTTTGTTTTCGTGAACTTTAAAAGTTAATAATCCCGTTTCATCCAGTTTCCGTTGAAATTTCAAAAATTTCATAGTGATCTCCTACACTCCCTAAAGAAATTACATTTCAGGAAATTATATTTCCAACTTCAAGATTCTTCACCGCAGTAACAAAACATTTTGATATGTATAATATATAGATTTGCGAATTCAAAATGTCACTGTGATTTTAAGAGTCTTCGACTAGAGGTCTTTTATATTTTAAGTTAATTATATTATGATGACAATTTTTAACAGGGCAGGCAGAAACAACCCAGCGTCAAGATACTCTGTCCTCTATTTTCCTCCTAAATTTTATGTATTGCGCGTTAAATAACGGATCTTTACGCCGCGAAACTATCTGTTTTGTACATTTATATTATTTAAAGAAAATATCAACCTACGTGTATGAACGACCATATATGTATAGTCAAACTCAAATATATCTTAATCATTTTTCGACAGAGAAATAAAATATCATAACATATACTATTATTATATAAAAACAAAAAAATATCAATACAAAAAGTAACATTATAAAAACTAATTTAACAATTTAAATGTCTTTCCACTAAACAAAACATAACCTAATTAATACGTCACTGTCATAAATATAATAATAGCGGGGTTAAGCGCCTCGTTTCGTGTTTATGAAGTAATTAGAATAATGTAAAGATGACAACATGGCGACTGACGGAGATCTTGATGAATATTGAATAAACATCGGCAATTATGAGCCGCCGTGGGTCAGGGGCTGTAGCGTGCGACTGTACACGCGACGGTTGTGGGTTCAATGCCCACAAGAGGGAAGGATATATTTAATATATTTTTTAATTAAACTTCTTATGTTGCTTTTGCCTACCCTGCTATGTGCGGGGTATAGTGCTGTTTAGTACACGCATTGATTGTGGATTTGGTTCTTCCTCGGGAGCATGAACTATATTTCCTTTATTTTCGTATAACAAAATGCAACAGTCAGCTCCGCCGCTACCCACACAATAAAAAAAATATAACACAAATATGTGACAATGACATGTTTTAGAAATTAACCATAAAGTAGAGGAAGAAGAGTCTTAGCACTAAATTCACTCTGCCTGTTCTGCTATATGCAGGAAATATATATTCCAACAGAGATTATACCTAAATGTGCTAAGAGATGCTTC
Source organism: Heliconius besckei (assembly GCA_018249835.1). Taxonomy (NCBI): domain Eukaryota; kingdom Metazoa; phylum Arthropoda; class Insecta; order Lepidoptera; family Nymphalidae; genus Heliconius; species Heliconius besckei. The sequence continues at coordinate 18,273 of DWNA01000568.1, read as the reverse complement.
CACGTGTAATTTAACACGAAGTCCACTTGCAATAGAATAACTAACGGTATTCATTATTTAATGAATAATTTAACAGCAACTGTTACTAGATTTGTGCTTTAATCATTCGCTGTAATAACTCCAGCTTTCCTATAGTCCTATAAGGCTGGTTCTATTCTCAATATAAAGTATAGCATAGCTTTTATAGCGTAGCCTAAATATGGGCTTCGATGTCGCTCTATTTATATGCCACGACAGGCCTCATAAACATTGATAAAAGATTATTCAATACAAAAAGATTTTTTCAATTTAGACTCGCAGTTTCTAAGAATAGCACGTTAAACCAAACAAACTGTTCATCTTTATAATATTAGTACAGAAGTATAGATAAAGATTCTTTACATAAGAACTGTAAGTTTTAAGCATTTAATTATATTCCAGCTTTGTCAGTTAGAAATATTTCTCGCAAGATATGTTTTTTTATTTCACTTTTTCTTTAATGAATAAGAAAGAAGAAGTAAAGTTAAAATACACTGATCACATAAGGTCTCTAAGTGCCACTTCCACTGATCGTACTGCCAATAGTATTAAGTTGATGCTATTAAAATATTATATTGTAATTGATCTTAATTATAATAGCTCACTAAACCTTTCTCGTATCGATAGGTATAATGATAATTTTGTATCTATCTATACTTGTGTAAAGCTAATAAAAGCGTGTTAATATGTGTTAGTTTATGTGGTATATTAATATTTACTTAATAAACCACTTCCTAGTGTCCGGTTGAGCTGAAATTTAGATTACGAGTTCAGATCTGATGACAATGGAATTACATATAATCAATATTGTTGCTAGTCCAAAATGGCTACCGTTTTCACACAATCCACCTAATAATGGTAACAAATGAAAGGGTTTGATTTGTAAACAACAACAACATAAAAAAACTGTTTTTTAGAAGGTTTTATTATTTAATGTTTTATTTGTTATTTATAACACTACAGACACGTAGTAATTTTGTTCGTTAATACGTTTCTTTTCAATAACACAACCATAATCTCCACCAATTAAGTATTACAGTGCAGTGCAGTGCAGTGCAGCGCAGTGGTGACTTGCACTAAAGTTGAATATAACCGTGTCTCTACCTCAGGGTCGTGAGTTCAAACGGCGGATGCATACCAATTAGTTTTCAGCATTGTATTTATTTCAAGGCGGGTTCCGTAAGCCGTTAATAGATATATACTCGTACGTTATAATGCATCTACTTATACGTTTTCGCGAAGTGGGTAATATTTTCATATAATCCGATTTGATTTAGTGTTGTAACTTAGATAAGTTTTAGGTTTTGGGGTTAGTCTGCTTTGGTGTATTTGAACTTTGGTGCTACGGTATTATAATTTTTGTTTATTTTTATTTTATCACGCATCCACACGCTTTTTCCCGCTTAGCAGTGTAGGGAAATGAAACCGAGTGTTAAGATATTCCGTTCCACGTACCACTTTCTGATGAATTTTTGAGACATTACTCATTAAGAAGTAGAACTTAATGCCGTAGTTTGCGTATTACCAAAGCGAGGAAATGAAAATATCTAACAAATAAAAAAAATAACGTTTATTCTATTATATCTGCCAATTTGTTTAAGACTACTTATTTAACTGTCAACGTATCTTATTTTATAAAACCTACAGGAAAAAGCCATAAGGCATTTTTTTACTGTTTAAAGAACTGTAATTTATTTTATAATGTTTATTTTTTTAATGGCCTGCAAATTGATGTCATCGAGGTATAATTGTAATGTGCCTCACAAAACCCGATGATATTAGATTCAAATATTGTAGAGTTTCTGGGTGATTGGAAAATTGAAAGAAAAAAGAAATAAAGATGCGACTATTCTGGGGTCAATTTTCCTTAAGGGAAATTAATTTTCGGCGAGTATTAATGATAGGGGAAGCTTACTATAATTTCCTATAAAGGGAACATACTGTCTGGTCCCTGTTATGTGACAGGAGTCCATTTTGTTAGAAAGTAAGGAACGAAGTGTCTTATCGGTTATTTTTCTTTGTCTATTCCGCACGAGAGACATGAATTAACCAAAAACCAGGAAAAATACTTAATAAATCAGTTTTAAAGTAACAGTAATCAAATGATGTAGAGCCGTTATTTAATTTTATAGTATAATTCTTATTTTGATTTTAATGTGACCAGAAGTTACTCACAATAATTTCTTATCACGAGAAAGACCAGGAAATATAAATAAAATAACGCATCGACTATGTCCTTATGGTAATAATCAAGTTCTTTATTAATATATAGTACCGTGTTTGTTGCATTACTGGTAAACATCATCCAAGTACAAGAACGTATGTGATTATTATAAATTATTCTTTTTGCTGTATTCCGCTCATAAGAGAATAGATAGTGGGAACCTAGGCACCTAATATTAAGACTCCGTGCTCATTAGTTCAGATTTTTTCCACAGAATTCAACACCGCACCTTCGTTCCACAACGATAGTGGCGCAGGGACACTGGCATGCGACAATAAACGCTACGGTTGTGGTTACGGGTCCCACTCGGGGCAATAAAGAATCTCTCTGCCTTCCATCTAAACGATATCCCTGTATCGTCTATTTTAATAAATTACTAAAGTTATTTCTAAAATTTTTAAAACATATTTGGCACACTTAAGTAACAATTAACCGTTATAATTCAATTGTGGTAAAATTTATAAATACATGACAAACAATGTAATAATGAGTTATAACTAAATTTTTTAATCTCCTTAAAAGACCAAATGGTCCAAATTCGATTCTAGTTTTCCAACAAACGGCTAAAGCTACTTTTTCATAGTAATGAAAGGATTACTTTCCAAATCGCTTCAAAAATCACGCTCTTGTTGACTCTATTGTTTCCATATAATCTCTACCTCCGCATTAATATTGTTTTATACAAAATATTTTTAGTTTTTTACCTATTTTTAGTTATTTTCAAGCACGTGACTACCTCAGCTACGCTCCGGGTAAGTTCTATAAATCCTAACAAAATAGCTTCACAAGTAGCCTACATTTGGTAAGGTAGGCAGAGTTCCCAACCAATTTTTGAGACAATACGTGTTGAGTAACGGAACTCAACGCCGCGCTTTAGCTTGTTATTAAAGCGGGGAATTAATTAATCCTCAATTGGGAATCAAACCAACAATCGTCGCGTTTAAAATAAACCGCAATTAGAGAGTATTGTCTATTATGATCAAACCCTTAAAATAAAGGCATAGAGCACGCGATACGCCGTTATAAAATAATTCAAGCTAGGTATTTGCTATGTGACGTAAGTATTAGCGACGTTTTTCTACGGGTCAATGTACTGTCCATTCAAGTCCGAACTTAGGACCGCTACAGATGAATGTGGACACTTTTGTATGAGTCATAAAGATGTTTTTGGCATTCAAAATTACTTTGATTAAATATTACGATGTAACAAGCCATTTGCGACTCTGTGCTGTTAATGATAGAGTCGATTTACTACATAAAATAGACTAAAATCAATTGTACGTTGCTGAAAGTTAAATTGAACTTTATTATTTGGTGGTAAAGTTCATTATTTATTGTTATTATGTGGATATTAATCAAATAAGTGAACATAAATTGAGGCGAGCTCCCTAAAGTATCGTTATATCGGATTAACAGCTCTAAACGTGTACGATATCGAGGATGTGTTAATTCAAGAGAAAATTATAGGATTTTAGGGTTCCTTAAATGTTTTTTTTATTTATTTATAACTACTACATACATATAAAAAATGTTTTTTATACTCATATATATTTTTTAATTTAATAAAAAAACTTTTAATAACTAAAAATGATGTTTAAAATATGATTTAAGTATTTAACACACTCATATTAAACACTCATTATAAAATGCAGTTGCATAACTGTTGACCAATTTAAAAAAAAATGCTGTCGAAACACTTACGCATATTTTGTTATTGACCAAATATTATTAACTTATTCATAACGTCGAGTCAAAGATATTAGCTGTTGTTTGAGATATAACTTCATAATGATAATTCTGTATAAAATAGTTTTATTAAAAACAACAAACTAATTTTTTTTTTTCTAAAACATGGAATGAAACGAACCAATTTATAAAATGTACATATTTTAACTAAAACAACACACACTTTACCGGCCGTTACTCAATACACGGCCACTGCTATCTTGTAACGTATTTTGGTACTTCGCCCCCAATAAATATTAAGTGAAACCAAACAAATAAATTTATTGTAAAATTAAGACGTATGAACGAGATCTAATCTGTGCCTGTGATTTATGTAGTCGAGATTTATGTAGAGAAAAGTATTCTTTATCGACTCTATTAAGTTCAATATTTTGGTTGAATTCTTCTATTTGTGTAAGGAATTTTTATCGTTTTATGTTGTAAAATGAACATATAAAAAATATTTTACACAGTGTTATTATTAATTCATAGCCGGTAGTCTGGCTAGCTAAAGTCTCTTTCTCAATTTATCTGAAATTGGGCTTAAGAAAGCTTAGGTTGTTTCTGCTAATAATCTACTTATGTGGAGATAAATAAAGCATAGACTGTTATTCTATAATTTTCTACACCTAATTTTTTCTTATACAGTACTACAAAATAAAATAATAATAATATACATATGCTTGAAAACCAAAAAAAAATTAATACTGGTACTTAATGGTATTCAGATGCGATCTAATCCCGTAAGGAGTAACGCGTTGATGTCTTTTCTTCCTTTCTTTTGTATTGATCGATTCTGAATTTATTATTTTCAATCATAACTAATGTTTGTTATAAGATAAAAGGTGTGTGTGTTGTTACGATAACTAAAGAAATAGTTATATTTATTTTGTAAAAGATGTCAGTATTCAGCATATCTTAGGTCATTATGATGACCGCGGTAAGTACGTTCCTAATTGATATGCGCACGGTGTCATGTCTCGCGGGTTATGTGCCATAAGGGTACAATATTTATATTCAGCTTACATAGATACTTATTCTGATTTGTTCTAAGGAAATTGTAATTTTCGGCTGATGTTATATATAACTCTACTTAAATAAAATTAATATTCATACTCGTAGATATGATGTTAAGGATTTTTTTTTTAGTTCCACTTCTTTTTTTTTAGTTTGCCTAGGTATCAGAGCGTAAAAAAATTGACAAATCATTTCCTTTAGTAGGAATCGAACTCACAACTTGCCGCGTTTATAGTCGTGTGCATGAGCTCCTGCGCCACGACTGTCTTCATTTTTTTCAAACCACCGTTAGCTTATTGTGATACAATTAAAAAAAAACAAATTAGTTTTAATTATTATAACACTAAAGATACTAAACTCTTTACAAGACGAAAGTTAGAATTCGCACATTGAACAGTAATAGCTATTCTAAAATGCAAATATTGACCATAAAGTAACAATAAGAGAGAGTGTCATAAAAAGTTTACAAACATTCGCCGATTCGCAAAAAACGATTCTATGAAAAGAAATTTGCGCAAAAGTTTCGTTTAGCTTAATTGTTTTATGGCTGGTTTCTATACAGTTTCAAACGGTAAGGTTTAACGGTCTTGTTTAATATTCCTGTGACGTCAAACTAGAGGCTGAGTTGATGAGATAAGTTATTAACTATAAGAAAATATATTTCGTTGTTTTAATAATTTTGTAATAGCTTATACTCGTATACTATATGCTTGCTATTATGTCAAACAAACTGTACTTGGTGATACGCTTACGCCTGCTTATTGTTAAAATCTTTCAAAGGGACTACGTAGCAGCGAGTGTAGGGTATGTAGTATACGAGTGTTATAATATATGTATGACAATAAGATATTAGTTATATAATATTTTAATACAAAAACCAAGTTTCATAATTTATCTAAAGTATCAATGTACAAAGATAATACGACTCTATCAATATGGCTCTAAGAAATATTACCTCAATACATTTAAGTCGAAATTTATTTAAGTAGTTATCACTAGCGTCAATTTATATTTAGAAATTTTATACAAACATTACGGAACATATACAAACTAACTATAACGTAAAAAATATCACGCAATTTGCACAAAAACTAATTCCAAGAAAAGAAATTTTGCGTAAGACGTAAGGGTAAATTTTTTTATAGCTCGCTCCTAAACTGTTTCAAATAGTTTATGGCGCAACCGTTTTTCTATGACGTTGTACTTTTTTCAACTCAACGCATTATGTAGTGTGGGCAAAAAAATATTAGTTTCTTTCTCTATATTTCCTATATTATGAAATATTTCTAACAAATATGAAAAATATTTAATGCTATTTTCATTTGCTAAAAAATGTATATATACCTCTCGAAAGTTTCTTTTTCTAGCTTCACGCTTAATTCCGCATATAGGAGGGAAGGCAGGGAATGAATCTGGGAACCTGATATTAAGACATTTTGTTCCCATTAAGACGTCACCGTTCCCTAGTTTCTAAATGCTGTAGGTATCGCGTGTTGAGTGGAGGAACTGAACGCCGCGCTAAAATGTTTTATTGTGCTTTATCATGTAAACATCAGAGTAGGCAGAGTAAATTTTGTTTTCTCGGAATCACATAATTAATCACTATGAACATAGAAATGTAAACTATTACGGTGGAAGGACAATCGTAATATGAACATAACTATTTGTAATATTTTAAACGTTCCAACAAATCTTCCATTACAAAGACTCATAACATATCTATGTAATTAACTTAATATTTCTAACACTTTAAAGCTAATTCTAATGAACATTTTATAACTAATAATGTAATAAATATAATTGTATGCACAACAATATGTACATACATAATTAAAATGAAACGATTCAGATTTATAGTTCTAAATAATATATTAGATACATACCTAGGTATTATTATTGATGTTACATGAAACTCCTGACTTTACTTGTTGAGCTAAAACAAAAAGAAAAATACATGATATACGGTGAGATCTGACTGTATACCCAAGGTTGGTTGTGGGTTCACTACCTATGCAGAGAAAAGATTTATTTTTATTTCCTCGCTCTAGTAATAGAACAAGCCTTAGGGTAGAGTTGCGCCACTCAACAGACTCAAAAATTGGGTGGTGCATGGGAACAGATTGTCTAAGCATTAGTGCTTTTACTCTGCTTAAAAAAAATAAAGGGCAATCGGGATGCAATGCGTTGCGACATAGTAATAACATAATAGTCGTGGGTTCGATAATTCGTTATTGATATGTAATTTATTTTCATTTTCCGGCTCTAGTAATATAAAGCGTGCATCCTTATCACGTAATGTTTCAAATTTAGACGTAACCCAGCAACAGCACGCACGGACAGAGTGTGTTAACATTACCTTCCCTTCTTTTTCCTGGCATTAATCCCAGCTGTTACCAGGGTCTGCCTTCCTACTCAACCTACTCCAATTTGCACGGTCTTTTGCGTCCTCGGTGGTTAGACCATTGGCTCTCATATCATGCATCACGATATCCAACCAGCGCTTCCTTGGGCGTCCGGGATGTCGCGGTCCAAGACACTTTGATTTCCCAATTTTCTCGACATGTTTAGTGGCGGTGAAAATATTAACTGTTTCATTTCCCCCGAGTGGGGGAACCCAGCATCCTCACATCTCGCTTGTGCCCCCGCGCCATGACGGCCTCCACTTTTAATTTTAATATATATAGATAATTAATATTTGCTCGTGTAATAATAATTACTTGCATTCATTACGCATAAGTACATCTCTCTGTGTCAATACCAGTATATAATAAATTATGACAAACGCGAAAAGATTTAATATTCTTTTGCTGGTAGTAAAATGTTTCTCAGTCCTTAGGATAGAAATAATAATTATTTTTTATATGTTGACCTGACATGAGTTTATCAATAAAACTATATACGTGATCATTTTTTACTGCCAGTAGGTAAATGGGTGATGATGACTGCACGGTAGAACATTCGCTCTCTCCAGATTGTTAGTGATCTCTTTCCATTCCATTTCCTTTGCCTTCACGCTGTATTCCAACTATAACAGAGCAAGCAAAGGACATCTTATATTTCCCACACTCCGCATAATTTTGCGTGTAGAGTGGCAAAACTCTACACTGCGCTTTGTCTTATTACCAGAGTGAAGAAATATGAATTATTAATTTCCCTGAATGGTAATCGAACCCACAACCATCGCGCTCACGCTAGAAGCTAAAATAAAAATAGATATTTTTATTTTGTATAAATTTAGATAAGCGCGACATCAAGTTCAGCGAAAACGTTAAGTTAATAGAGACTTAGCTTGCATATGGTTGTAGTTATACGTGCATGTCACTAAATATGTTATTGGTTTAGTTTACTTATACACATTAGGTAGAAGTTGGTACAAGGTGGTTGGTTGGTTTGTCAATTTTAATTTGAAGCAAAAATTTTATTTTAATACTTCCCTCTTAATTTAACTTCATGTGATAGATGATATGTGTAAAATGACTTTTCAAATATTTAAAACCAAGTAAATTTAAATATATATATTTCGAAATCTAATAAAAGCTTAATCGTAATTTCACGATTAATTGAATCAATATTTTAACGAGAATTAAAAGAAAATCATATCATCACTCAATTGCTATCAAACTGATAAACTAAGCTTATTAATGTGTAAGTTTACATTCAATTAGAATGAGATAGGTATATTTAATATTATATAGGTTAGACAGAGACAAGTGTATAGATAGATGTTACGTTAGACACAGGCCACGCCCACCCAACGATCAACTTCGCGTGACCACCTCTAAAGTTATTCGTGCGCGCGCGCCGAAGAAGCAGCACGTTTACGTATAAATGAACAATGTATAAAATTTACGTGATTTCACCTGAAAAATGATATAAACTTTTAGTTTCTAAATAATATAAGTTTGATATATTTTTTATTTTATGAAGATTATGATAATAACTTGGTTTAAGTGACTGACGTTGTGAAGTGTAATTGTGGAATTTTTGGCTTTTCTTTTTATATACACCAAAGAATTAAGGTAAGTTTTTTTATTTTATTTTGAAGTTTACATATTAATATAAAATTTTCCAAACTTTTTACTAATGAAAATCTCTATAATATCCGCTAATATTACGACTGATTAATATTTATTATCATGTTTCGTAGGCAATTAAATTACGAAAATTTCAAAGTGAATAGGTTGTATAACATATTATTAAATATATAAACACTAAATTTTCTTTTAATACAATTAAAAGCGGAATTAAAAAACAAAAACTGAAATACTATATTAAGAATAAAGTCTGATTAGGCAAAAGCCTTATAAATTAACTTTTAAATTAAATATTATAATTATAATGGACCATAGATTATAAATAAAGATAATTTTAAAAATTAATTAAACTAACATAAAAAAATGTAAGACTATTTATATATCTTATTCCTAAATAAACCTAAGTTCTATTTGAAATTAAAAATTCTATTTGATAAACATAGATAATGAAATGATTTAAAAACGCGGCGTACATATTTTGAAAACATAATAAAAATATCAAATATTATCAGACGCGGTGATCTTAGCTTTTATAGAAAAAAATAACATTTCTAATAATAATAACTCTAATTAAACTATTAATAACTTAGTTTATTCTCAAGTTACATATTAGTTGAACCAAGGAGGAATATTTTTAACAGGAACGAAAAATACTTATTTAAAAAAATGTATCAAAATTTTAACGTAGCGGGGTTTGAACCTATGCCTCTTGGAAACCATCCAGGAGATACGGGTTCAAGTTCCGTTACGTTCAAATTTTGATACATTTTTTTAAATAAGTATTTTTCGTTCCTGTTAAAAATATTCCTCTAAGTATCTTTATCTAAGTAAGTATATAACGGGGAATAGTCTTAAAGTTTATTTGTAGGCGGTAGATTCAGTCATTCCTGTCTAGAACTATCTTCAATTCAATTAAAGAACCTATTTTGAAGGCGGCACTAGCAAAAATAAGGAAGTAAATGTCAATTCACATTTAATGGAGGTTTTTAAAATTACACTAGAGTCCTTAAATGTTTTTTTTGTTTCTAGAGTAATTTAGATAAGGCTCTCTTCCCGTTTTTTATTACATACTTTATATATTATTAGATAGATTAGATATATTATTTTTTTAATAAGAATTAAAATGTTCCCTATGGTAAAAATAATCTCAAAAGCACGAACTGAACCTAAACAATATATACGTATGTATAAGTTTTTTTTTTATTTACAAACAATAATAGTGTCCTTATATTATAAATTTTTATTTAATTTATTTTTATAATTAAAACTAAGCTCTTATTCTAAATAGTCAAAAGACTGAGTATAAACCGCTATAAAACACCGCATTACACTTATCCCGTGCTATAAGAAAAGCCTTATAAAAGACTTAAACGCGTTACTAAATAATTTGTTGAAAAATTCATAAGCAATAATCCTTTAAAACATTTACTTTTGTTTTTTCAACTGTCGGTAGCTTAAATATATTTAAAACTGCAAGGATTCTCGAAACAGCTTGTTTTAAAGAACTTTAAAAAATCTTTTGTAAATGAATAAGCGATTAAGTCATACCTATTGAAAATTTTTGAAAGTAAAATTTTTTTAGTTTCTTTTTTGTGAAAAAGGAAGCGCCTTTTTAATTACTACAGCATTATTATATAAGAATTATTATTTTTTAATTATTTGAATTTCAATTATTGCAATCATTAGCACAACCAGCACTACAATATATTGTATAATAATCTTAATGATTGTTTGTTTAATTTGTAAATAACTAAAATTTACATAATTATACCTAATGTACAGTATTTTTAATGGATGAAAGGCTTACAATTTTATACTTCTATCTCGTCAACGATGTAAAAGATTAAAAGAAATTTTATAAGTCATTATTAAATTGAAATTCATTCGTGTTAGTTACTGTGAGTCTCTTTGTGTGTATAATTTTGAATAGAATTCAAAGTAAAATAAGATAATTCAACTTTTATCATTAATTCAGAATCTTTTGTAAATTGTAATAAAAATCTGCCAAACGCAAATCAGAATTGCTCCCGAAATTTTCCCTATCATCTATAAATACGACAAAAAAACCACATTTGTTTCATGAGAGCCCTCTTGAATATTTATATTACTTTGTGTTTTTGTATTTTGTTATAGCGAAACTCAACGCCGCGCATTGTATACTTGAACAAAAATACAAAATGAATTTCCAAAAATAATAAAATTAGACTCAATCTTGCTCTTTGACATAAACATGAACTCCCGACTACTATACAAAATAAATAAGAACGACTGAGCACTGAAGGTCACTTTAAAATGAATTTATTAAAACATTGACATAACAGCAAGTAGCGACCTATTTAAGAATCAATTGAACAATTCGCCATTATTCTAGTAATATTATTAAAAAACAACGATATTAAACACAATATATCCGTGGGACAACTTCTCACGGGGTTCGACAAAAACACTGTGTCATTTATGCTAGGCTTCAACGTTTAATGAACGTGTGGACGAAATACAATGCCGATTGTTGTAAAACAAAATATAAGATAACGGAGGTACTTGCCTAAATTGGTATAGGAATTATTAGATTTTTTAAAAATATAATTTAAGGACAATATAAATAGTTTTACGATTTTCTCGCACATAGCAGCGTAAACGGGAGGAATCTATACCAATTTATATCTACATTAATAAAGCCGTTGCCTGTTGAGTAGCGGAACTTAAAAAAACGCTTAAGACTATTGATATGAAAAATATTTGATAGACGGAGATATGATAATGCAATTGCATGCATCTATTATAACATTTTATTTTGATTTTTAATAATTCTTAATCTAGTATTAGTGGTTCAATGAATTTGAACCATGGATTATATATTAATAAGCATATGGACCTTTTTTAAACTTTTGTGACTTCAAAACGTAATCTATATTTTAAGCGATTCGTGATTTACGATAATAAGCTAAAAATAAGTTAAAAATATATTTTCCTCTTGTGACTAAAATTTATTTCACAGCCACTTTACTTCTAAATATAAACAATTTGTCATTGTCACTTTAGTTCGGTTTCGAAACATTTCGACGACTAATTACCTACAAATTGGTTTGCTCTATTGCCTTAGAACTCTACCGTCCTCACTTCAAACTCGAATGTTTAAAGATTAAGTTTGCCTGATAATAAGCGTCACGCCTGTCGATAATAATTTCATCGATCAACTATTATACAGCACTAATACTGTACTGTACATATTAAAGATAAGTTGTGTTTAAGTTTTGGACTTTTATTTTATCCCAAATTTTTGGTTAAAAAAGGAGAGTATACAAGTTAAAATATAACATGGAGATACGTGAATCTCCTGACTGCATACGCGACGGTTATGGGTTGGATTTCTACTCTAGGAAATTAATTATTTTCGTTTCCTCTGTGAGGAAGAAGTGCGGCGTTGAGTTTCACCGCTCAACCCACAAAATCTCAAAAATTAAACAAGGGAAAAGATACCTCTTAAGATACGACATACAACAGTATGTCTTAAGATTTTGCCTGTATACTCCGCTATGTACGGGATACAACAAGAACCTTAAAGCTAAATATATAATCTGTAATGTTTATAATCTTAGTCGCTCATTTAAATTTGACTATATTTAACTAGACAAACATTGTTTCGGTCTGATGGAAATAATAATTAACTATTTAATCTAACGTCTCATATAATATATATTCGCATTTATTTATTAGTGTATATGTATATGTTGTAGATAAGATGAAAAAAATTCTTTAGCATAATCGTAGGGTAGTGTTAAAAAGGTTTTTAACCGTCACGGTCTGTCCTATCTTTCAAGTCTGTTTATCATGGCCTATCTTATTTTAATTGTTTGTAAATTTTCATTTTACTAACGTTGAATGATTATTAATTATCAGTTGTTAATTAAAACGATATTATGCAAGATAACTTTTCACGTTCAAATACCGAATATTGTGAAAATATATAGTCTAATTTCATTTTATCAAGTTTTTAATCGTCTACAGACAGACAAACAAAAAAAATATATAATATTACATTTTACTGATTAAGATAACAAAAGATGTGTTTAATGTGAAACCTTAAATTAATAACATTGTCCTTTTAATAACATATAATGTTATTAATACTATAGTATAGCTCAATTCATTCCAAGCTATTCTTAAGTAAAATTTAGTCTTGTAGTCCATAGAAACCTTTACAAAAATCACTGCTGTTTCCTTTATTCAACCTAAAATATTTCCCAATCCACAACCAGCTATTCAACACGAGCCTAAATTATATATTTTGTCCCGTGTCATGGGAATCTCCACAACATTTCTGGTACAATACAACACTGGTACAAACGTAAGAAATAGGTACGTGGTAGAAATACAACTTCATTTGAAATCGTGCGCGGTCGTGAGCGCTTGCAGAGGTTAAAAGGAACACCCTATAGGACTCGCCTATTTAGGACAGTTACATAATATTTTAAAGCCTGTGGCTGATAACATAAATTATTATTCAATTATTACTGTATTTTATTGAATTTGTGAAAGTTGAATTTTAACTTTTGATAAATAAAATAATTATAAGATAGTTTTTTTTTAAAATGCCATTATTATTCTCTTAACGAAATTTTATATTTAATTCTTAAAAAAATTAAAATCCATAAACTGTACCAAAACATCAAGCAACATATTTAATTTCAAATACCATTCTTAAATGCCACTGCAATACCACTTTTCACTTCATGTACATAATATAATTGTAATAAATGAATAAGTGTCATTGTGAATACCTCCTAAGTATACATGAGCGACATACTTGTTTACGATGAAAGCACTTACATTTTATTGGGACTTCGTGATATCTCCATATATCAACCATTGATGGCATTATAGACAGTATTACTTAAAACTAAAATTTGTATAATGTTCCATATAAGTATAATTTTCGTATAAAACTCCATGAAAGTTACAAAACATCGTGAAATATTAGATATTTAAATAGATAATAAAACAATAAGTTAAATTTCTCCTATATATTTCTGTTTAACTGGCATGAACAGTAATTTATTACACGAACTCTTGTCAAGCACATCTTTAACCTGGCTCTGTTAGTAGAGTCAGGTCGTAGCGAACAAGTAGAGAACAAATTAAAAATCTGTTCATCAACAAGTAATGACACTTCAAATATGAATGACATGAGATGTTTAACCGGTGTCATCGCCGACGTATATGCCATTCTCTTTCTACACCTGATTTCGAATCAATAAATAATCTGACAAATACCTATTAATTAAAGCTAGTCGTTAGACAAATGATTGCTTTTTTCAAAAGCACTCACCCCTAAGTAGCGTTAAGGTTTGTATCATTAATTACAATACTTTTAACAGCTATTAATTATAATTAAATTGAATCGAGAAATGTGCTTTAAAATACAAGCGCAAGCGGAATATACTCCACCATTTTGAATCTTCATATAGTGAAATTCAAATTGTATTATATAGATATTTACATTATTACACACAAAATAAGATTTTAATTTTGAAATATCTTTCATTTTTCTAGTAGGTAATACTTTGTACCTTTTATAGAGACAAGATTTATTTATTGAATTATTTGAGACCTTAAAAAGGCGTGATTCCCATACAGGTAATTCACCTTTAAAAGATTTATGTAGAAAGTTGAATACCAGCTCGTTAGTTAAAATATATAATTAATATTAATAGACAACAACCTATGTATTGCCCCACACACTACTCGTACGAAGTTTCTATCACACTCACATGACCTCTTGCGTCACTCACCTTTAATTACAGTGTAGCGAAAATTTGATGGCACACAAACAAATTTAAAAATACACCTGAGTAACAAATAAATACTATAAATCTTCATACTTTCTTCACATTGCCAAGCGCAAAGCATAAACTTGTCGGTGTTTGATATTTAATTTGTCAATGTTAGCGTCGACAGGCTGTGTTATTATTGATTTTTTTAGAAATTCTATTTGGTGATGTGAAAAATAACCTCGGTTGAATGTTTTGTATGAAAGTTATTCTTTTATGAACGTCTTATAATATGTGTAATACTTTTGCTTGGGACTGAACAATTTTATATACAATATACATTTTTAAATTAATTTTTACAATATATACAAAACATAGAAAAATTTAAATACTTAATTCCTGAACTACAATGGTAATTATTACAATAGTACAATAGTAGTATAATAGTAGACCATTATAAGTTTAGAATTATTCATTAGTAATGTAATAAATAATTCTAAACATAAAGTAAACAATTTTCATATATTGACTTTAAAATTTAAATAACTGTAAAGTTTTCAATACAAAACCTTTTCCTTTTCGTCATCTTAAATGGAACTTCACGACTATGGGCGCCGTAAAGTCTACGATTGCATAACGTACATTTACACATTACGATTTGTCGTATCGTGTAATTTTTTCATTTATTAAATACATCACTATTTTAAGAAAAGTATCTGACATCTAGATTCAAAGAAAGATTATACAGTGCAAACTCTTATAGCATCGCTTTACTTCTATTAGGATATCTCTTTCTATTTAACGAACTGTCTACACCTACGCGTTACAAATGTCCCATCAGTGTTTAGTTGTATAAGAAATTATATGACTAAATAGAAGAAAGCAGGTAAATATATATCTTATTACTAGCTAGGATTCTCTCTAGCTCCAATACATAAAGAATAAATATCTAAGCTTAAAATATATACTAAGGCACCTTTTAATTACACGTCAAACACGGTCTACACACAACAACACAACTAAAATATTTGAAAATTAAAGTTAAACCTAGATAAGTGTGTGACTCATCACTATATCCAACAAGAAATATATTTACACAATATTACATTGATTTATATTATAATTATTAATTCAAACTCAAAAATTATGCACTATTTAAACTTAGTAGAAAAAAATCTAAAATCTTTATCATTATGTTAATTTAACGCCCTGAATAGAAGCCAACAGAGTGAAACGTCGCTCCACATACTACGTGCGATAACATCGGTAGGAATATAATTTGCATTATTCAGTTTTGCTATTAAAACGTCGTCATTTAATATAATTTATGGAATTACATTAAATTAAATAATTTTAAGACAATATATCTTCTCAATAGTTAGAAATTAGCATTTTAGTAAGTTTTATAATAGCAAAATTAAGGTACATTCACATTAGGTTTCATGTTTGCTATACACTATATAAAAAGATGCAAATTATGTATGAAAATTTATTGAATTCATAAAACAAACAGACAAACAGATTAAAATATAAATAATGATAAATCGACGCGGATATAACAAAATTACATAAGAAATATTCCATATAATGAATTTAATTTTCATTGCAAATGTTCTTTAAAGTTCAGAAGATTTTGCTAAAATACACGATGACGCGACACAACACTCATATTAACTTATTATGCATACAAATTTGTCTATCTGTCAATGTATGAATTTTGTTATATATCTAAATAAATACATATATTTTTGGAAGCAGTTTTTGCAGAGAAACTTATACAGAGTGGCTCTTTGTTCACTATTTTGCTCCAGAAACACTATACTTATTTTACGTAGACTATACCAAATCATGATTTAGAATATAATAATAATTACCATTAGTGAAATACCGCAATGTCGCTATCGGATTTATAAAAAATATATTAAATTACAAACAAAACCTAAAATATAAACATAAATTTACAAGAAAGACTCAATATAATATAGAACCATAAATATTCTACACATACATATATTTTTAAATAAACCTTATATAAATCTGGAGCAATATACATAAAAATATGTAAATCAAGCGATATTTTTTATATTATGGTGGCATAAAATATAAATGAGAAAATCGTGTCGCACCCGTGTCGTCCGTGTAAAAAGGAAGAAACGGAATAAGTAGCAATAACTCGAGTGACATTTACTATAAAATTTCAATTTTACGACTGCGCCATGTCGACCGTCTATGATTGATTTTCACAAATAACAAGTCAACGGTATTGTGCTGTCACTCCCGAGATTGCACTGCACTTCAAAATACCTCCGATATGTTGACGTATGTGGAAGATTGCAACGACGCGTGGCGTAACTAAATTACATGCGTTAGACTAAATTATAACTTACTTAAACTTAATGAAATTGATACATACCATAAATACTTATTAAGACATTCGTGGCACAGCAAAATATCTAACTGACGGCGGCGATTGCAGTTTCGATTTTCACTCTGGAGCATGAATTATTTTCATTTATTCACGCAAGTAAAAGGACATAGCGTCGCGTTGTTCCGAAACTTATTACGGAACATATTGAAAAGTGGGCGGACAGTGGACAACTGAGTTTAACACTAAGTTCCCTCTGTCTATCCTGCTACAGTGGGATACAGCAGATGATGTATTCCACAGAAGAAGAAGAAGCCAAGAAGAAAATATAT
This sequence comes from Heliconius besckei, assembly GCA_018249835.1. Classification (NCBI taxonomy): domain Eukaryota; kingdom Metazoa; phylum Arthropoda; class Insecta; order Lepidoptera; family Nymphalidae; genus Heliconius; species Heliconius besckei. The sequence goes on along the minus strand of DWNA01000568.1, from coordinate 787 downwards.
AAAAAATATATTCATACGATATTGTTATAGAGTTTATTCATGCGCGAGTCGTAGGTTCAAATAAAATTTGACCCATATATCATTTTAGTCAATTCAGTTGAGGGGATTGAGTACGATTAGTATCTCATAACTCATTCTGAGCGGAATGAAAAAGTCTTATTTTACGGGAAAGATGAAGATGATGAAGAGAAGGTTTTAGTTAGTTTAAAAGTTAGGAATCATTTTCATAATAAAAGCTTTGTGGCTATTACTGTAATGATCATGTGATACAACTGCTTATGAAATTGGTAACATTTATATTGGAGTCTTCAAGTGAGAATTGAACTTATTTTTCCAAATTAAAAGCAGATTTTTAATACAGTATTTAAAAAAAACCCTTAACCACTGATAATCTGTGAAAAGTACAAAACAAGATAATCGGTATAATATGCCGCAATTAACTTTGTTACTGTTTACAGTGAAGAGCGAGCTTTTATTATCGTATAACTCAAAAACGTGCTTATTCCGTTCAAAAACAGATGTTTTTTAGAAGAAGAATAATTATTAGTTATTAATTGTTGTAATGTACTTGAAACTAACTTTGACTATTTTAGAGGTTAATTTACGAATCCAAATTCGAAAAAATATTATGCACTTACACAGCCTTATTCGATGAATATCTAAGCCATGAGTTTCTATGAGCCATGTTTCGCCACTTAATACATTACGAGTATGTCCTGAATTCTGGCTTAAAATAGATATTTAATCTTCTTTGTTATATACGAAATACTTTACATATGTCTGTTCC